>JAHWFP010236799.1:0-21364 GCA_023313725.1 Lithobius niger
GCATCCGTATTTAGTTAACCAATATCGAGCCCAATGCCTATCCGTCCCATTTGGTTGTGAATAACAGAGGCACTGTGAGATAGGTGGCCTTAGGTGGACAAGCGGGTTAGGTGGCCTAGATGGCACTGTTTCTTTAATGTTTATGTTGTCTGCAGGCCTCCATAGTTAACACTTGACACTTCCATTAATCGATTTTCATCAGTCTTTACATGTCAGGTCGATGCCACATTGCAACGCATTCACGTGTCGAACACTTCAACTAATCAGATCTTACTAAGAAAGTCGATTGTCCTGGGAAAATGCAGGGTAGTAAAATTTAACATGTATTAGGATGGCAAAAATCCTTAAAGGAAAAAAAATACAGGTCAGATGTTATTGATTACTCGTCTCACAGACATTTTCATTTCACTTAACTGATACCAGTAAAAGACTAAAGAGATTCTTGGCATACTGCGGGGTGTGATTTTCTTGGAACTCCGATTCATCTGTACAATACAGGGTGGTCCACAAAAAAACTGACGACCCAAGATTTTTTAAGTCAAACTTTTCTAGTTAGTACCGCTCAGAACCAGGAGAGGACAAATCAAATCGAAAGAAATGGGAAGATTTCTGTCCTCTCCTAGTTCTGAGGGTTGCTAACTAGAAAAGTTGGACTTAGAAAATCTTGGGTCGTCAGTTTTTTGTGGACCACCCTGTATCCACATTCCCGGCCATTGCTTTATTTCACTTTTTTAATTTTGTCTTATTGTTGAAGTTCAATATAACTAATTTACCTTTTAGAGACGTTAATTTCACAGAAAATGGCGTATAATTTGTGGCTGCTGTTAGCGACCCCCAGGTCCTTGCCAGACCCGTTGCTATTGCGACAAACTTTGATTTATTTATTATTATTATTATATGGATTTCATCAAATCCAACATGTTCGCAAACAACATGCAGAAAATTAAACGTGCATCACCTTAGTTACACGCTGGAGCAGTTAAGGTGACCACAATGCCTGAAACCCACCTTAAAGTAGAGCTGTAAAATGCTTTTTACAGGGTGTCACACTAATGTTTTCTAAACTCACTGCAGTTGAATGGCAGTAATCGATTTTGCATATAACACAGAAACCGTTGCATAATTCCAAGAAAATCCAATAATGGGAACTACTATTTTATTAAAGGTATCCAGGTGTACTTATATTAAAAATCGTGATGTCACTACAAAACACAGCAAGCTAAAAACAAAATGTGCACTAGTTCCTACACCAGGATTTACAAGTGCAATAAACATTCATACTAGAATTTCAAATATAATCAATACTAATGGAAACTATTTCTGTTGGCTTTTGGAAGTAAATGTTGGACTGCGTGATTGCGGAACTAAACCCAAGTCCTACCTCCCATCCATACTGTGATAACTACTGAAATCGTGCAGCATACCAGCAATTTAAAAGTGTCAGATGACTGATGTTCTAATTTACATCAATTCCAACAATGAACTGGAACAGAACTCCCTTTCTTTCTCTGAACTGTTCTATGAATGCCTAACGTGAAACATGAAAGAGATATTAATCGTACTAATAAACTGCAGAAGACAGAGATTCATTTTAATACCAGCCAAACATATTCTATTACTTTCTGCTGGAGTAGATCTTCAAGAAAGAAGCGAAGAAAAAAAAGGATGTAAGACAAATGAGACATCGACTGACTGGTTATTTACTCCCATTTTCGAAAAATTATGAACTTCAGTTTTGGCCATCAAACAACAAACATCTAAGGTGGTACGAGGATTGCCGAAGCCCTACCGTGCCTCCATACTAAAACAAATAATAATAATAATAATAATGATACAGGTTTGTTGCAAACGCAACCGGAATGGCAAGGACCTGGTGGTCACTACGACTGCCATCCGAAGTGTATTCCGAAATGTATTTAACGTAACTGAGCCATTTGTTTGGCCGTCCTGTAACTACTCAAATCAAAAGTTCCTGCATTTCAAAAGTACTTGATGATTAATGCACTCATTTCTGTTGATTTCAACGTTGACGAGTATGCCTGTTCTTTCTCTGAACTATTTTTTGTAAAAGTAGAAATTATTAAAACGCACAACATCAAGCTAAACACTATTACTTTGAATGGCGTAAGTTCAGATTCACACGAGTAACGCTCAAAAATTCAAAACAGGAAATATTCAATCGTATTTTGTGAAATACTACAAAATTCGTGAAATACGATCGAGTATTTCCTGTTTTAAATATAAGCATTACTCGCGTGAATCTGTAAGGGCGCGTTTACGCAACCACTCGCTTTTGCATTCTCGCAGCTAGAAGCTAGAAATCACCTCAAATTCCAACATGGCAGCGGTTTTATGTCTGCCGCCTCGCAATGAAAACGGCAAATAACGTGAGTTCAGAAGCGATTGGGAAAATTGTTTCGTCATGAGGAATTCTTTATATTATTGGCACGGATTATAAGACTGCAAGTATTTACTCAAACGATGTCGGATTTAGCTAATCCATTCAGCGTTGTTCCCATGGCAATGTCACCTTTGCTGATCGCGATTGCGTTCTAGCTGCGAGAATGCAAAGGCGAGTCTCTGCGTAAACGCGCCCTAACATTAAGAAGTCAGTGTTTGGAACGATTATGGTTCCACTGCGTCACCTCTAACATGGAGTCAAAGCCACCATCACGCCTCTCTCTCTACGCTAAATCCTCCCGAACAGTGAGCGTGCGAGGGTGAGTGTTCGAGGTACTAATCCAGGAAATCGCCAAGATGGAGCCATCGCCCTTTAAATCGAATAAACCCGAGTCCATTCGGAGATGAGTTTTGGGTTTGGCAAGCCTCTGACCCAATTGCACCCAATGAAGGTGGATTAGCTCTCGACCATATCCGTTTGCCATTGCTCGGTATTCTGATGGCATGTGCATTTTACTGTTATTTCATTACCGAAGGAGACAGGGTCAGAATCACTACTACTTTCCTTTTTTTCTTTCTTTTTTCTTCTTCTTTCTTTCTTTGGTTTCTTAATACCGGCAGAACGTGTGCGGTGGTAGGATGGGTGAGTGGAGTTATACAGCTACCGAACGAGAGACTCTCGCAGTCGTTCCTTTCCTATGGTATATTGGCTCAATCTATATAGTGAGTAAACGTCGGTGTCGTCACAGGGGGCCGAGGCGGCATGCTGACGGTCAGGGGATGGCAGTATACGAGAAAAGCAAGGCAGTGTAATAGGCAATAGATGTGCGGTTCTTTTGCCCAAAAGCAAATAGAATTATAGCAGCTTCGGCAGTCTAGTACCAAAAAAAAAGGAAAAAGCAAACGAAATATAAAAAAAAATAAAAAAAAAAAAAAAAAAAATACTAGAAAAAAATGCAAGCAAGAGTATTGGCTGCCAAGGGCAACGCCAAAACCGAACGGCAAGATCAGAGGAGCGCTCAATTCTGATTCCTGTCACGACGAAAAAAGGGAGACGGAAGAAATAAAAAAATGAAATCAAGAAAAGGAAAGCGTAAAGAAAATAAAATCCTCCAAATTTCACAATTCCTTTCTTTTTCGATTTGGACGTGGCAAAAAAAAAAAGGAATAGGAGAAGGATTTGTAGCCAGATCGCGTGTCTTTTGTACACTGTATACTGAAAAGCCCAACACACTACAAAAATCGAACGAGGAGTCCTGAGCTGTTTTCCTTGATGGGACTGGATATCGACCGCATTTCTATGAAAAAGGAAAAAAAGTAATCACTATGAAATTTGAAACAAAAGCAGTCCTCGGCGACCACGCCAAATCCAACCTCACAAATGTCTTTAAAAAAGCAAGTTTGTTTACAAGATGAAAACTAACAGGCGAACTGGGTCAATTATTCTGTTTTCGACTGGGAAATATGATGAACGATGAACACAGTAATTTTGTAGAATAAAATGGCTGTGCAACTGACAAATGTGACAAACAATGAATACAATACCTGTTAAAAAATTAATTTAAAAGGAAGTTAAATGTAAATTAATTGGCTTTGCACTGATAAACGTGCTAAATGACGATATAATACGCATTTAGAATAAAATCAGTGAAGTATTTGGCATTGTATTGATAAAAAAAAATTGTAAAAATTGTAAAAAAAATTGTATCCCCTTCTGAATAGCCTATGTTTGTCACCCCCCTCGAATTTTGAGGCCCCTGCCGATAAGATTGGTTCATTTTGTTCATGTGGTCATTGGACATTTTTGTTCTAGTGTTTTTGTCCCGACCGTCCCCCCCCCGCCCCCCCCCCACCACTCAAAAATGGCAGCGGACATATTCCCCTATTTGCTGGCAAACTTTCTCCCCAGACAATAAAAAAAAAAAACTATTTAAAAAAACAGTTAAAAGGTTCATTTAAAATGGACTTAAAAGATTATTTTATATCAAACCTAAAGCCATGTTATTTATTTGAAGTTCAAATACTAGTACTGTATGGAGCTAGTAGAGATAAACAGAGAAGGTACCTCACCTAACCACACCTGTAATATGTATTACAACATATTGTGTGTACATACATTTGAATGTATGTACACCATACATCCAAAACTGTTCACTGCATGAAATTCATTCCCCAGCTGTTACTTGCGGATCCGAAAAAATTATACAACAACAACAACAACATCAACGTCCTAGAAAAACTTTTAAAAATCTTATCTTGTTCCCTCTGTCCATCTCTTTCCCTACCCGGTGAAACTCAAGACAAGACAAATAACTAAATCTAACCTACCCTAGCCTGTAACGACTGCACAAGTGTGATCCAAAATTCTCCGAACTCCCTTCGTATTCATTTTGGTTACAATGGCGATAGGCCAATTATTAATGTAGGTACGTTTAATGAAAATTGCATTTTTAAATATTTGTTTCACTGGTGGAAAGTGTCTGAAAGAAAATGTCCGAGGGGTGGGGGGGGGGGGAAGGGGGGAATGTCCCGGGGAGACGTCTGAATAAGATAAGATGAGCTTCTTCAAGCATAAAGTGAGCTCTGCCACTACTCAAACATGGTTTTCACTGTTTTCCCAACAGGGAAGGAAAGTCAAATGGGCTCGATTAATCATAAACAAATTCAGATGCAAACCACGCCACGTCTCCGTGGTTGTAATTAAATCTTCGATCGTGGAGACCAAGAACAAATCTTATCACTTAGATGTTTGGATGAGCCGTAAGACTTTGGCTTCTGGTCTCAAAAGTCGACGTTTAAATTCCCACCTAGGCAGTGTGACATTTAAGTCCAACAGACAAAGGAAGTAGGTCTCCAACTGTATTTATTTCGCACTTGTGTGCCATTTTCCTTTACCGCTATCAGTTACATCTCAACGAATATGTTAGCTGTTGCCATACCGCACACTAAAACGAGCGGCTAGGTCGTGCACAAGAAAGCTCAAGGTTTGCTTTCTCCTTTCTAATTTATTACTTTCTGCGTTTGCAGGCTGCTTTTTTTTGTTTTACTTTTTTTTTTGTATCCCGATTCTCGAAACAGCTTCAAATGCAAAATTCATCGCTCGCGCAGCAGCAAAACTTGCTTTGCATTATCGCTTGCTTGCCTTGCATTTTCCCCATTTTCTTTTCTTTTTTTTCTCGCTCCTTCCTTTTTTCTTTCTTTCTTTTTTTTTTCCTTCTTTCTCTTCTTTTCATTCCGCTATTTCCGACTTCTCAAAATTGAAACGCTTAGCGCAAAAGAGAAATCCGGAGTTTGCTTTTTATGACCCATTAAAACGCTTGGATTAGTCCCTTTAGTTTTAGCCAACCAAACTTCTTCCTTTCTCCCCCTCGCATTTTAGTAAATGAAATTACCGTGAGGGAACTGATAAATTCCTGTTTTGTGTGCGCAAGATAGCGCACACGGGTACATATAATTCCGCTGCAACACGTTACCTAACACGGAAGTAGCGTAAACATATCGATTGCCGCCTTTGGATAGCTCACACAACTACAGAGTGTTCGAAAGTCGGATCCCAAATTTAACTACTTGTCCAGTTGGTGTAGGAAAATGGATAGATTTAGGCTTAATGGCGTGTCGACAACGAGATCATTAGCGCCAACCTCAGTCACAGTGCAGTGGTCCAGGTTGTTATTGCGTCACACATTACAGAGATGTTAAACAAACCTAAAATCTTAATACATCTGTACCTCCTGCAAAACTTAAAAAATCCCGGACAGGAGGACAGACTTATCGCCTAATTGTCATGGTAAGTCTCGTGGAAGATGGAAACGACAGCGGACACCATCAAGGTGGTGATAATCAGCAAGCAAGTGACGGACTGTAAGTGGGTGTTGACACCAATGACATTCAGGAAGGACAGTAACCACCGTCAAAAGGAAGCAGTGAGCAGGGTTCGTGTGAGCAATACGCAAAAGGGCTAACACCACCTCGTTCTGGCAATAAGCCCAGTGCCATTCCTGAACAGTATAGGAAAATGAGACTTTGGGAATCTCACTGACAAAAGATTTAGCACGTTGATGGAATGTAAATTTCGGGGCCTTTCTGGTGAGTAGTGTAAGTTTAACTTTAAGTTTTGGGGCGCGTAGCGACAGGCTGAGGCCTCAATAAAATTACATTATGGTCTAATACAATTGTACAATGAGTCCATTGTTGCAACTTAACGTTCTTCCTATTTCTTATTTTGCCTGATACGTTGTTGCTCAGATCCGAATTGCTCCATCAGCGAACAAGGGAATTGAGATATTTCCCCTTTCACCCACCAACGGATAAAACGACTATCATGACAGCACAAATACCTTAGCCACTTCTGTTAACTGTTAATTGCTACAGAATTTGAATTGCAGTGTAGTGTGACATATTAACGAAAATCGATACAAACACGATTCAACAGCGCAAAAATAATTTACCAATGATTGTCTTAATGTATTTATTACCGAAAACAATCCCAACAAAATTCATCGATATGCGTGCGATCTGTCTTTATGCTGGATATTTAACAGAAATTTTACCGTGCTTAAATTTCCGACCTAAAGACGTTAGTGACTGTAACAAATATGAACTCAAAATAAGGAGCTGGGTATAGAGGCTTCGGGGGGGGGGGGGGGTCGATAGCTAGTTGGTCATTAGTGCCAACCTCAGTCACAGTAGAGTGATCCAGGTTAGCACTGCGCCAAACAAAAGAAGGCAAATGTGTGCGTATCTTGCACGCGTATCTCGCACACTTCCTCGTACACGAATACTTCCAACAAAGGGTACATAATTAAAACTCGCACTGTTTATCAAATTCTGTGGTTTTTTTCGTGTTTCGTGGCCTGCCAACTCCACGTTGGTAAGATTGTATGGCAAACAACTTCACTGTTGCAGCCGTGGTACATTCCTCACACACGAGCCAATTAAATGGAACAGTCACGTCAGTTGCAGTTGCTAGTTGTCTGCTAGAAGTACGTAAGTTGCGAAGTCCTTTAGTTCTTCCGTGGATTTAAGGGTTTGAATGTTGTTTTTCTACTTGGGTTGTTCCTTGTCGGTAGCATATTTTTGTATGGATCAGGCCAAAAAAGGAGAAGATTTCAGTTCCTGACTGCAGAAGATTCAACAGCAGCGTATTGTATTTTGGCCGTTTTAAGTTCTTGTGTACTTGCACATCAACAGTTTTGCCTCAGCCAGGTCTTTGATTATAATCTGGTGAATTTCAATTTTGACCATCAACCCTAAACAAAATACTAAACAATGTCATAATTATTTTTAGAGATTCCAACTGGACACTCAAAAGCCCAAATCATATTTATACAGGGTGGTCCACAAAAAACTGACGACGCAAAATTTTCCAAGTGCAATTTTCCTTGTCAGCACCCCTCAGAACCAGGAGAGGACACAATCTTCCTACTTCATTATATTCGATTTCTGTCCTCTCCTAGTTCTGAGGGATGCTAACTAGAAAAGTTGGACTCAGTTCGTCAGTTTTTTGTGAACCACCCTGTACCAATAATTGCATTGCCCTCCAAAGATTAAAATTTACCATTTACTTAAAAAAGACACCAATAAGGGTAGCAGAATGTAAATAAGGCTCAAGGCCAAACTCTTACAAACGTTGGTATATATTAATGGTCCACAAAAAACTGACGACCCAACATTTTCTGAGTCCAACTTTTCTAGTTAGCACCCCTCAGAACCAGGATAGGACAAAAATCAAGTCTAAATGAAACGGGAAGATTTCTGTCCTCGCCTGGTTCTAAGGGGTGCGATTTAAAAAATAAATATTAATAAACTGACCACCAAGGACTGAAAGGAAAGCCAAATATGTTTAAACGAAACGGTGTCTACAAACACGTCCTCTAAATCAATCAAACCCACCTGACTTCAAAACCAACACCCAACACCAGTGACAATAGCCATTAACAACACAAACATTCTGTCCACACAAAAAAAAGAACACCTTAAAAGCGCCAGTTCACTATTTCGATAGCGTTGCCCATATTCTAAACACAGCATCCTCGTTCCAGATTCTCCGTCATCCAATAGGCTGATGTGGGTCACGTGATCTCGTTTTAGTTATGAAAATTCGCGCAGCTGCTGCGAAGTGTTGTTCCTTTTTTTAATTTACCGTTATTTTCTTTTTATTTCTCGAAGATTCTACGTTGCTGCATCTAGGAGTTGAAAAAGTGAAAAAGCCGGAAAAGGCGCCTTAAGCTAACCCGGCAAAGACGCACCGCACCGTTCACATAACTCGGTGCGATATAGGCTTCGCATGAGTGTATAGGCAGTAGTCGATTATATCAGTATATAACTGGAAGCCTACAATATTATGGTGCAGAAAAGACGTGTGATAAATAACGTCATCGATTTCCCATACATGGATTTGTAATTTGAACTATTTAAAAATCTAAAGCTTGTTGTGCGTAAATTTACGTCCGGTAGAATCTGTGCTGGTTTAAAGCAACCAGCCACAACGTCCCGCATTGTTAAGTTATTTTAATTTTTTATGAGTTAGGGTTCTTTATGATTGTTATAAGCATTCTTTCATGCAGGTTCCAGTATAATTGTCAGCCAATCCGGATTTTCCTTTGCTTGAACGAGAGTGGAATATAGTCTTCGTCGTCATAGACATAGGTGGTTTGATACGTGGAAGATGTATGGAAGTCGTCTTTTCACCCCCACCCCCCGCCCCTTCTGGTGATATCCTGCAGCTTTGTCTTTGCTGAACCCCTATTATCGACTGGATGCTTTACTTCCGGTCAAAGAACGATAATTTTGTTAGGCCAAGAAGCACCAATAGGCCATATTTTCACGTTACCAACTTACTTCCGGTTCAGGCCAAGGATTAAACGTGGAAGAAGGTTCGGTGTTCTGATTCTATAAATGGGCTTCAGGAATGAGTGATTAATTCTTCAACGTACCTTATAGTGTCTTGAGTTCGCCCCAGAATGACACATACAATCAATTGTATGTTTTTGGTAGCAGAGTGCCTTGTTGATATCCGAGATGGTTACAAAAACATTGCCGCCCCCTCCAGGAAAACATAGCCGATCATAAAATATCTGCAGGACTCAAGATAAACCGCGTACACAATAACAGCATTTACGAAAATAAACTGCTTGCTGTTCAAAATAATACTGTCTTGTAGTTTTGTTGTCACGTGAATGAGCGTCGATACTAAGACGGATCATTCTAGTGACGATTTTGGATTAAAAATGATACTAATTCGTGTCGTGTAGAAGCAACGAGAATAACTTTTGCTTGATCCAGGTTAATTTTCGAACGCCCCGACTGTTGATGTCATAGGACCCTATATTCGATAATTTCTTGCCCCCACCCTCACCAAAAAGGAGGTTCACGGAGTGAAATAAACTAGTGAAAATTGCCTAAAATGTTATTTATATATCAACTTAATTCGATTAGGACTCGATGGGGGGGGGGGGAGTGTTTACGGGAGTTTACATTCAGGGAATAGGAGAAGTTAAAAAAACTCGACTTGTGGTTTGGGTAAGTTTAAAGGTCTCGGAGTGTGGGGGGTGGGGGGAAGGGTGTAGGAAAGCACAGTTCCAGAATCTTAGCTGAGTTTCTTAAGAATTTTATGTTGCAAGTAGGGCCAAGAAGTCAAATAAACAAGTAAAAATGTCTGAAGGTCCCTTTATCGACTAAATTTGCTGAAAATCAATTTGTTAGCATGATTGGGGAA
Organism: Lithobius niger; assembly: GCA_023313725.1. Taxonomy (NCBI): domain Eukaryota; kingdom Metazoa; phylum Arthropoda; class Chilopoda; order Lithobiomorpha; family Lithobiidae; genus Lithobius; species Lithobius niger. The sequence goes on from JAHWFP010236799.1 coordinate 10,118, forward strand.
GGAGGGGTGGGGGAGCCGAAAGATTAGCAGTCACCGATCCCCCAACAGATTTTTTGAGACCTCATTTACACTTATTTTAATCCTCGTCCCCAAAAACCCACTGAGAGGAGGGCCAGCAATTTGAATAATCAAGGGAAAATTGACAAAATTTGCCTTTAACGGACAGAAAGTCTCGCCAGCATGACACAACCGCACTTCACAGTAAATTGGTTTCGTGCACTGTCATTCACAATGCCTTCGACGCCGTTGCACGATTTGCGGTTTCGCTAACCCTATTTGGGAACGAGATCATTTACGTCCCTTTGCTAAGAGATTCGAGCAATATTCCAAATGGGTTGGGAGTGAGTGCATTACGATCCCGTGAGGTAGGGCTTAAATTCAACACCAAAGCGCTCACGACTTGTATTGTGCAGGGTACTTTAATTTTGTAGGTTACTTAACGAAGAGTGTTGCGTTACGTATACTATAACTTATTTACGGTGCGCAACGTTAATTTAAACAAAGAGCCATCATTTGATAAGCGACGGCCTTTTACAGATACTACTAAACGGACTCGTCTTTTTTTTTTCTTTACTCAACGCTAATAAGAGCGATAGGTTTATGACGATGTCGGCGCGAGCGTCCGACCCACTCACTGATTACGTAACTCCAAATACAAAGAATTTATTCATCCGCGTTGGCGAAAAAAGGCTGGAAGATTCAGTGCGTTCATTTTGGAATTCGATTTGACCAACTAATGTTACACGAACTTGTTTTAAATTGTCGCTCAGTGTTAGATAGGGATTAATTTCGAGCGGCGTCGACTACAGATCTGGGTTGCTGAAGAAAGGGCCAGATTTTCTATAAATAGAAGGCAGTCATGTTCTCTGTATATGTAGGCCTATCGGCTTAAGTCACACGCGGCCTAGGGCCACTACGCACACATCGGCCAAGCCGCGCGGCCAGGTCGCTGCGGCCAACGAGAATGCTTACGGTGTATGTTAGCAACGTGCACTTAGCCGCAGCGGCCAACCTGTCGCCGCGGCCACTGGGATCCCGAGCGGCGTGCAGGCGGCCACAGGGCGACCATACTTGCTCCGCGTTCATTTTTTACCACATGATCGAGCATTATCAATGAAACAAGCGGCTACAGCGACTACCTAGTCGCATCCTGTCTTCTGTACTGTTCTGCCACTACCAATAGTGAGGCACACTTCTCTATCACGCATTGCAACAGCTATCTCTATTATATAATCTCCGGTAACCATCAGAATTGCCCGTTACAAATGTGTTAGCTTTTAAGCCTATTTTACGTTTTAGGCATAATGGTCAGCGTTTAGGCCTAATTTACAACTTTAATTTCGTAAGTAACAACTAACGGAGATTTGGATTTGGATTAAGCCTATTCATTTTTGCAACACAGTATGCCTCCGCGCACAGTTACAGTGTTACAACGTAATGTGCAACGTAGCCTATATAGATCAGTGGTAGTAGGGAAGAGACAGGAGAATCGCTGCAGCAGCGACTCGTAGCAACTATTGCGTTGCCATGGTAACGTGATTTCAGACCTAATTTTCATTTTGTAGGCCTAATTTTTTTAACGGCAGTTTTAGTTTCGTAAGTAGCAGATAGGAGAATTTGGTTCGATCGTAAGCCTATTCATTCATGCAACAATGCGACAAAACTCTTTTAAGCGAAGCTAAAACGTTTTTGTTTTTACGGCTGCATTAACACAAATCTTTAGGATTTCAATTCGACGATGAAATGTTATTATTTAATTTAGTTACGTCGAAGAAGTCTATTAGCTATAAGGAGGCAACGATGTTTTAATTTGCCATGTTATTTAACCAACTTTTGACACTGAATCTAACGTTGTAACAGTGGTCGTCAATTTCTCTTACCGTTGCGAAGTTGAAAAAAGCGACGGACGGACGGACAAAGTCGTTGCAATAGTCTTCTCAGCCGGTACGGCTGTACAGAAGACTAAAACGGACGTGGCCGGGCGGCACATCGCCATGTTTTTTTGGCCGCCACAACCACTGGCCGCTCAGTGCGCGCGCGTCCTTAGGTCACACGCAGCTAGGTCAAAATCTAGCCTATCATTCGTTAGAGGTGAAGTTTCGAGTTTAGATGTTGTCAAAAACTTGGTTTTTTTAAAAATTAAAAATGATAGTGCTAAACGTGCCATCCCTGGAAGAGAAATGGGTTTGTCCATGATTGTCGAAAGCAGACGCCCTCGCTAAATGCGAGAGACATTGGAACTAAACTAAGTCAACTCGTCCCTCACAGCCGAGACCTTTACGGCGCCCGCGCACTGAACGACCAGGTCGTGCGGCCAGTGGTCGTTGCGGCCAAAAAACACGGCGGCGTGCCACGCGGCCACGTTCGTTTTTCATTGATAATTCTTGATCACGTGGTTAAAAATGAACCCGGAGAAGGTATTGTCGCCCTGTGGCCGCCTGCACGCCGACCGGGATCCCAATGTCCGCGGCGACAGGCTGGCCGCTGCGGCCCAGTGCGCGTTGCTACATACGCCGTAAGTATTTTCGTTGGCCGCAGCGGCCTGGCCGCGCGCGGCTTGGCTGCTGTGTGCGCGGAGGCCCTCAGTAGTATTTTGAAATCTTGTGTTTAATTTTACGTACATTTGCGCAACAAAGTTTTATTAGCTTTCAACGTATTTTCAAAGTCAACATTCAGCCATAGTTAAGCTGTTTATCAGCGTTTGGAGAAAAAAGCGACACTTTCGTGTATCCAGAAAGCGTTCGAAGGGAAAAAGCAGACGCATCTCCTCTGGCATTCTTTGGGCTGTAGCTGACGCCCTCTACTGACAGAAAGTGGCAATAGGACGAATCGGCAGCTTTTTCGGCGGCCATATTGTACAATCAGTCACGGACTCGCAGCATGGGGCCCAAGTGCCATGATGTTTTAAAAGGGGGGAGTAGAGAACGAACACCCCCCACCTTCAAAACCTTGACAAAATTTGTCCTCCCCACTCAAGTCTAAAAATACTGTGACTCCCCCACCCCGAAAGGTTCATTCACTTTTCATATGCGTATTGTGACTGTATCCAGATGATTTAGCAGCACTCTGCGCCGACAAGATACCACATAGCTGTAAGGAAAGGTTTTGTTTTCAACGAAGGAGCAAGGTTGAGTGTAAAATGCCCTAAAAAACACCTATGTTCCTTACACACCTAACATTGTGAGCACATGAAAGACAGAAGACGCCAAGGAACCAGGAGACAAGGTTATATGAAAAAAACTACAACATCAGTAGTAATAATAGTGACAGCTTCAAAACCGGGTAAACACTTACCTCAGAGGGTTATGGGGGGTTGGCCCCACAGAAACTGATGTGTTTTTTGAAATTTAGACTGCTGAAAGTATTATTCTCAAAGTCCAAAAATGACCATTTCCCTATCCCCTCCCCTGCGGTAAAAAAATAATGACCAGTCTCTAAGCTAATTTTATAGTCCAGCCATTTAACGGCAGCTGTGTAATGATCAGGGAATGGACTAGATTTTAAGACCAACCAGAATATTACAACGAGAAAAAATCATCAGCCACTGTTGCGAGTTTAATTCCGGATCTCAGCGTTGAAATTATGCCACACCAGCAAGGTTACACTGATGACGTCATTTGTGAAATCTGCCAAGCCCAAAATCCACATGACGTCAAACTGTAATGTGCCATTCCAACTCCAAAATTAATACCCATTGTTAGTTGAGATAATCCTATTTGATAATTGTTGTAACAATACACATATAGCTATGAATTGTCTGTACATAATGCTTGACATCAATTGTAAGGGCTCGAGCTCGCTTGGTCTTCTGCTTGGTGCTCCTAACAATTAGGTATTAGCCTAAACTTCATACCTCCTCTGCCCTCCAGCCATTCCTGATCCAAATGTAATTTCGGCCGTTTAATTAGAATTATACACCAACTACCCCAATCCCCAAACTTAACATCAAACCGGACCAACCCTGTTGCTAGTTTAGCACTGCAACCCCGTAGCTATTTAGCCTAGCCGTGAAAACACAAATTAACCCAAAATTACCAATCCATATGGTCCCAAGTAAGTCTCATGCCGTTAGATTGCATTTTAGGCCCTAAGCCAGGGTTAGTGTCGCCCTTGAATGTCAGGCGAGCCAGAGCATGATATCGCTCATGTTTTAAGATTAAAGCATAACCAAAACTGAACCACGACTATACTAGCCATATTCCATTAATTTAGCTTAACTTGGAATTTCCGGAACCCCTTGACTAGTCCCACCACACGTTACTTTGCAAGTCCCTCGACTGTGGAGTTGGCTGAGGGAATAAACAGTGGCACGGACCAGCTAACCCTACAGCACAGAAATTTCATTTGCAGCTATGAAATGTAAACATGCCCCGTAACGAATTTACGGGAGGGCCCATGTGCCATTGGTATACCCTGGCAATGGCCAGTCTGCGCCTGTGTACAATCTAGTTGCATGTGGTGTTTTTAACCAAGGATTTGGCCAGTAGTGCACGATGTTCTAACACCAAATGTTGCAGGATTATTACGAATGAGCCGAGGAACCTACAATCGAAGCTGAAACTTCGAACGTGAAGCAGGCGTGGCTAACGATACCAACATCGCTACGTTTGATCGTACGTGGGCAACTGACGAGCGATTAATCGTCCGTTTGTAGATTTTTAGTCTTCTATATAGCCCGTCCGTCACCTTTTTCAGTGGTTGTCAAGCGGACTTTAAACAAGCGGCTGCAGTGACTATACCCTAGTCACAACCGGTCTTCTGTACTCTTCCGCTACGTACGCCAGTTTCGAATGCGTTGGGCGCACACCTCTACCGCGCACTACAACAACGAACTCTTATTACATAATCTAAAATCAGCAACCATCACATTGCCAGTTGAAAATGTGTTAGCTTGTAGGCCTAATTTTAGATTTTAGGCGTAATTGCCACGGCAACATGATTTAAGGCCTAATTTTCAGCTTTGAAGCCTAATTTTTTTTAACTGCCGTTTTAATTTCGTAAGTCGCATCTCAAGGAGAATTTAGTTCGAGAGTGCGCCTATTCATCTATGCAACACGGTGTCGAGACTACTTTAAATGACGCTTGTGTGCGTCGTTAAAGAAATCCTTTTGTTTTTTTACTGTTGCGTGTCTTCCTGTAGTGGTTATATGCGACGATCAAACGTTATTATTTCTTTTGAGTTACCTCGCGAAAGCTGTAAGAAAGCAACGATGTTTTAATTTGTCGTGCTTTTAAAGTAATTTTTGGACGCAAACACAAGCTGTACTGTTATGGAGTTAATGCGACGGACGGATGGACAAATTCCATAGTCTTCTTAGCCGATTCGGCTATACAGAGGACTAAAGTGTTCGCGGCCTATCTTGAGTTCGCCGCAGAACGAACACAGATAATCGATTGTACGTTTTTGGCAGCAGAGTGCCTTGTTGATATCCAAGAGGGTTACAAAAACAATGGCGGCCGTCGATTAAAGCCGCCTCCTCCAGGTAGACATAGTCGCTCGTAAAATACTTCCAGGACTCAAGATACGCCGCGCACACAATAAAAACAACAGAATTCGGAACAAAATCATAGGATTTATAGACGATCAAAGTGAGCGGTTACAACAATACTGCATTACTCCAAACATGGGGCAAGGTACCCTGGTGTTTAGCGTAACTGACTCATGAGCAAGAAACTGACCTCAGCAACCCCTGTCATTTTCGGGAACAGAAGGGCACAGTGAGGCATGGTTCTCAGGTCGATTGCGGCTTGTAAAAGATCCTAGGAGTTTATGATTGGAATTACCCAGCAAAATTGTCCTTCTAGCCTACTGACGTGTTGGCTTTGGCTGTACTGGGAACGTGACAGACATCAAAAGCGTTACTTCCAGCGTGCAAGCCTATGGTGACACTTTGTTACGTGCCCCCGAGTACTGCAGTGAAGCTAATTAAAACTCAGCATCAAAGTATGTTTGTTGATGGCGCACCACTACACAATTTTTTGGTGAAGTTGGGGGTGAGGGGGGGAGGTTATGACAGCCAACTTTCTAAGCCACTGGGGGCGGGTGGAGGTTATGACAGCCAACTTTCTAAGCCACTTTAGGCTGGCTGTGTTACATTTTTAGCATTCAGGTTGTAGCTAATAATTTGCTTTCTCGAGGAACCACGGATATATTTATGCGACAACGTATGGGTTTATATCCCGAATGTTCCTCGCCACATCAACCACTTCATGTGTGGTTTTTACACCGTGGAATGTTAAAAAGCACTTTAGTAAGTAAACCGTACAGATTGTACGGCATGTTTTCTCTGTTTGTTCTGGTGAATGACAATATTACCACATTTCGGTTTCTAGATCGGTTCCATAAGACATGTAGGCTTAGAACCATGACCCATCCATTTAACTGTCATGCTTAAGGCCCGTATTCTGAACGCTGACTAAAACTCGTACTTGACTTGAAATGACGTCACACCTATTTAGTGCCATTCACCACCAGAACCTCTTTTGGATACATTTGAAAGAAATCGGGTGATGAATGGCACTTAATAGGTGTGACGTCATTTCAAGTCAAATGACGTCACACCTATGAAGTGCCATTCACCACCCGATTTCTTCCAAATTTATCTAAAAGAAGTTCTGGCGGTGAATGGCACTAAATAGGTGTGACGTCATTTCAAGTCAAGTACGAGTTTTAGTCCGCGTTCAGAATACGGGCCCTAATTTTTTTCCCTGTTTGAAATGTTTTAAAATTCCTTCACCTCAAAACGGTTCCGATCTGGAACCGAAACGTCGTGATTTCGTTATTCGCCTGGAATTGATGGCTACTCTCTGTTCGGTTTATTTACACTGTAGAGAAGTTTAAATAATAGAGAGTAAAACCGCATACTAAAAAAAAATGTGCGTCTTTTACATTATTAGTCCACGAATCAGCTGCCAATTTTTAATCGTACATCTTGCAGGTGGAGAATTTTTTTACAAAATACTGCAAGACCACTTTGGATGCGAGGCGCTCCTCGCATGTCTCTTTGCCAACGCATAGCAGCATTGGTCTGCAAGAAAAAAAAAACAACGTTCCTTGGATGGCTTCGATGTACCAACGCATCGCATATTCGCAGTAAAGCCAGACACCTCGAGTTTTACCACAAGCTCTTCTATACCATGCGCCATGGCTGTTTGCTGTGACGTCCATATCACGTGACTGAGATAGTCCAATCAGACGGCCAAACAGCCGTCGTTCTCGTTCGTCATTGGCTAACGCATGGTGACGTCACGGCAAACAGCCATTGCGCATGGTTTACAATCGTGCTAATTCAGAAACATACTCAGTGAACCAGAAATTCGGATAAGCCCTCTGTCATTCCAATTCTACTAGCAGGAACACCACAAAAATGTACATGTAGTTCTCCTGTACGCAGATTTGAATCTGAACAAATGGCTCATGCAATATTTGAGCCAGCCTGCGTGTGTGCTTTTAAAGTGGTGGGGGGGGGATTGAGGCTTAATGGCGCGTCGACAACTTGGTCATTAGCGCCAACCTCAGTCACAGTGCAGTGGTCCGGGTTGCCACTGCACCTCACATTACAGAGATGTTATTCAAACCCCTAATCTTCTTTTAAAGTGGTAAAGAATTAACAGAATTGGTAAAATAATAATTATGCTATTAAATGGGATTGTATTTTCAGTTCGAAGCAATAAATGAAGTCCGATTTAAAAAAAAAAATGGTAGTATCTGCTGGGCAGTGGACAATTTCGCTGCGTTTAATTCAGTGCTTTTTTGTGGAGGGAGGGAGGGTAGCCGCCTTTCTGGATTCACACTTGCAGGACAAAACCTTGAATTGAACCCGCAATTCTTCAATCACAGCACGGAAGGAACGTTGTCCAGAATATCGACTATTTCATCACAACACTGCAGGAGGATAGTCTCTCACACTGCCCTTCTTCCCAGCCTTCGTTCAAGCTACTACCCAATAACTGGCTGATATATTTCTGAGTGCTCCCACCACTTAGCTATCACCACCTACTCAGCAGCACCCAAGATAATATTCTAGGGGTTCGGAAGGAAAAGAATTGATTGACAAGAAGCAGTGGGTATGTTTTTGTCCGTTTGTTTCATTATACATAAACAGTAACGCCAGGTCCCCGCGCACTACGCAGCCAGGTCATGCGGCCGGTGGTCGTCACGGCCAAAAAACACGGCGACATTCCGCGCGGCCACGCCCGTTTTTCATTGATAATTCTCGATCACGTGATGAAAAATGAATGCGAAGCAAATATTGTCGCCCTGTGGTCACCTGCATGCCGCCCGGGATCCCAGAGGCCGTGGTGGCCAAGTGCGCGGTGCTACATATACCGTAAGCATTCTCATCCACCGCAGCGATCAGGTCGCGCGACCTGGCCACCTAGCGCCCTAATAGTGATAATTTTTTCCCTTCACTAGTTGCATTCAGTACTAAGAAAAAAAATTTACTGCTTGCGCTTGGTGTTTTATCAACCTGGGAATGACCTAACATTGAGAAAATTGATCTAGACATAAACGAGGCTCGAATGGCACTTGCTACGCGTCTAGCACATTGCTATAACAGATGGAGGGACTAACGCGTAATAATGATTATCTACATTGATAAAAAACGAGTTGCAGTGTCGTAAAACGGCCACCCGACCCAGACGTCCACCCGACGAACGCGGACACCCGTCTAATAATAACAGTATTCGATTATTGTAAACGGAATGATGGTTGGCAATAACCTGAAAACTAATTGTTGCCAATAAACTGAAATGATGGCTGAAACAATGCTTCAGTTCACGTATATGCATCTTAAATATTAAAGAGCTGGCTAAAGGTTCTGTCGTTGTAGACGACTAAAATTAAAGGATTAGTGAAACTCCGTTAAATATTGAAAGCGCTTTACTTTCTGCCCACAATCAAGTAAAACAAATGGCATACACGAACCCATGCAATAAGGCGTATTTATTTATTTACGGTGGAAGTATTCATGTGAAAGTGCATGGAGTCGGGGTCAGGAGAGGCGCTGATTGAGTGAGCGAAGCGAACGAAAATCAGCGTTTGTTAGCCCGTGTGCGCAAACTAAAAATGTAACTCTTAATGAATAAAACAATGCTTCACGTATATATGCAACTTAATATTAAACCGCTGGGCAAAGATTTTGTCGTTGTAGATGATTAAAATTAAAGGGTTAGTAAAACTCGGTGAAGTATGGAACAAAATGACAAAGCCGGCGGGATAAAGATCTAGACTTTGCTGTACAAAGGCGTATTTGTTTATTTCCGGTGGAAATATTCAAATGAAAGTCCATAGAGTCCGGGTCAGGAGACGTGCCTATTGAGTGAGCGAAGCGAATGAAAGTCAGCGTTTGAAAGTCAGACACGCTTTCCGCAACAACTACATGAGAGAGCAAGCTGTCCCAAGGTTGCTAATGGTGCATCAAACACCACACGTGCACGGCACGGACTTCAGCTAGTTGATAATAACATGCGGCCAATTATTATCAGTGAGATTACCACCTTAACAAGAGGTATTTTCGGATAAAAAATAAGAACAAGTAATAATCACGTTCAAATCGTTGCATACATCTATACAGAGGCACAATCAGCTTGGCTAATGCATGGAGAGAACTCATCATGCACGGAGTAAACGCAGACAGACAGGCCGGCAAGTAGACGGGCAGATGGTGCGGGGGATAGGAGGTTCCGCAAGGCCGCAGGAGGGGGGGGGGGGGGAGGGGGCTTATGCCAGGTCGGCCTAAGGGGCGCCGGGGGACCGCCAGAACTAGGCGTATGACCAGGAGGGGGGCATGAAGCAGGAGTGTCCAACACAATTCTTAAATTAAATTAAATTTACCGGAAGAAAGCAAGCTTATGTAACATGCAACAAAACACGCAACAAAAACACTTTAACACTGAGTCAGATCGTATTGCATCTTCCAACTTCTGGTTGAAGGAGCTGTCACAACACTTTCTGGGAGTGAGTTCCAAGAATTAATGGCTCTCACAGTGAAGCAAGGCTGTCCAACAATGGTGAGGATTCGTGGTTTCGTCAACTTCATGCTGTGTCCTCTGGTTCGTATGACAGTCGACCGTTGAAAAAACTGGTCGACAGGCAAAATCACTTCGGCAAACAGAAATTGACAGGTCTTGATAAGGTCACCTCTTAAGCCGCCTATCGGCAAGGGTTGCCAGGTCCAGCCTTTTCAAACGTTCTTCGTAAGGCAAACCCTTCAGCGAAGAACAGTGCCTGCCTGCTGACGGCTCTCTGAACTTGTTCCAACCTGTAAATATCACCATTGTAATGGGGTGACCAGGCGTGTACACAGTACTCAAGTTTTAGTCGTAAAAACGTCATCTACAATCTTCTTGCATTCGTAAGTGTCCACGATTTGAACATTGACTTTAGACTAAAAAAAAAAAACGTGTTCCGAGAATCATTCACAACTTGTTGCACCTGATTATGGAACTTAAGTTGGTTGTCCAAAAGGGATGCCCAAAACTTTCACGACGATGCGTTCTTGCAACTGATGACCAGACAAGTAATAGTGAAAATCAACAGACGAATTAGGTGGGAAGTTGTGGAAAAACGTTTACGTTTTACCCCTAACTTTCGGAGGCTGTAAGGAAAAACGGATGCATTTCCGGACCCATGTTTATAGGACTTTTTAGTCTTACTTTTGATCATAGACTACACTCTGAAAATTTGGCCAGACCTTTTAGGTGACGTTTCGGGGCAAATGTTTGCTCATCATTAAGAGTCGAATAAAATAAAATAAACTTAGAAGGTAAAGTCATTAAAAATAAGAGAGTCTACACCCAAAATCTATCTTGTGTTCCAGACGAATCTTTAAGATATATAATTCGAATCATGGTGGAGAACTCATGGAAACTAAAACTGAAAACACTAAGATAGACAGGAATGTTTGTGTACACAATGGACTAAATAAATACGAATGAAGACCTATTTACGTTCCTTTTTTTACTTAAACGTCAGACTGCCTGTGTGGGGAATTACACCCACGACATTTGAGAGGAAAGGCGAGGTCCCTACCTCCGCCAAACTGTCTGAGGGGGAAGGTCACATTATTTTGGTCCTTGAGTGGGGCGTGGGTCAAATTTTATCAGGGGCTCGAAGGACGGAGGGGGGATCATCGAAAATTTGGTGGTTACATTTTCATTTCCTCCCCCCTCCCCCCCCTCCCCCGGTCATAAATAAGAACCGGTCCCTTAGTACAGCATTTTTAGAACACTGGTCACCAACCT
>JAHWFP010236800.1:0-10346 GCA_023313725.1 Lithobius niger
CCCACTAAGAAAAAACCCTGGGGCACGTCAAGTTAAAAGTTGGCTTCTCATATAAGTAAAAGTTATTTTGGCTAATTTTCCTGTTTTAATTTTTCCCTAACAGGACCGGATTACATCATCCCGACGGACGATACGTACGCTACTACGCCAACTGGTTCAGTAAAACTCCGCATCGCTGCCCATGGCGTCGCTTCTGTAAAACCCATATCGTTGGTCACCTACATGAAACAAACTGTTGATAGAATTCCTGCGAGTATTGCGTTGTCCGTGAAGCGAAATGGCATTTGGGTTCACTGGTCTTTTGCAAAATATTGGCAAGACTGCCGGCTGGCTGCCAAGGCTTTTATCAAGGTAGGATACCTCAAACTCAGAACGGGAATTTAGGCAGTTTCACTTGTTTGTTGTAACTTAATGCACGGGTGATGTGACGCAAAGAGTAAACCCCAAACAAAAACGTCAAGTGTGCCGTAAAAAAGGGGTTATTTGATTGAAGTTACACTTTGCTTGTTAAAAGGTATACGGATCAAAATTGATGATTTTTAATTGAAATAATCAAATGTACAGTTGAGAAAATTCCATCTGTTTAAGTGCTGTTGTGCCTTACGTTTTAAATATATGATTGATAAAGGACAACAGCACTTAAACAGATGCAATTTTCTCAACTGTACATTTGATTATTTCAATTAAAATTCATCAATTTTATCCTTCTACCTTTTAACAAGTAAAGTGTAACTTCCATCATATCACCCATTTATTTACTGCACACTTGACGTTTTTATTTGTAATCCGTGTACCTTTTTCACGTCTATGGCGTTGCGTAACAAAGGGTTATGCATGCAGTCGATTGTTGCTGGCCACTTTGAAACAATTCAACTCAGCTCTGAAAGCCTGCATTTACGAAATAAATACGCCATTCTATCGTTTCTAGCTACCAATTTCTCGAAATTAACAACATAGCTTAGTTTGGTTTAAATCTACATGCGTTTAGCTGAAACACGGATTCTTTCACGATTATTTATTGAGGCCTTTGCCCGTAGCCGTACACCTCTACTAATACTTTAACCATATACACTACTCACTTAGCCTACTTATGCCACGACACCATACCCTTCCACGCTTCACAACAATACCAAAACAATCCGCACAGCACACCACATCATTACCACCACACACTACCACATCGCATAACGGACTCTTTCATTTTGCCCTTCAACAATCAACTTTTCAGCAGTATTCTAATTTAGGACGTGCAACAGTGTTGAAGACAATCTCCCGAACTCTGGGACTAGCTTGTTTAAGAAGCCTGTGGAAAAACTTAATTTCACCATTGACTTTGGTACATATACCCTGGAGTAGGTCAGACCACGACAGCTTTCTGTCGAGCATCATCCCCAAGACATGAGACTTTAGTGACATTTTGCAATAAGTGGCCATTTATGGAGTATCCAGGATCAGTCGCACTTCTTCTGTTTGAGATGGGTAGCATCTTGGTCTTAGTTTCATTCAGTTTCATCTGCCAGGTGTCGCACCAATTGCTAACCTTGCACAAATCGGTCTGCAGAATTTGTCTATCATTTTCATCTCTTATGACTCGGTAAATGTAAGTGTCGTCGGCGAAGAGTTTATGGGCGGAAGACACAACCCACATTAGGTCATTTATGTATAGTAGGAACAAGATTGGCCCGCTCACGGAGCCCTGGGGTACACCAGATGTTACGGGCACCCTGTCAGATTGGCTGCCCTCCACCATCACGTACTGACTTCTGTTCCTTAGGAAGCAGCCGAACCAGCTAATCACCTTCTGACATATGCCATACGCCTCCATCTTCATTAACAACAGTTCGTGTGGCACGGTGTCAAAGACTTTGGCCATATCGAGTGAAACGACATCCACAGAGAAACCCAGATCGAGGCCCACGGCAATATCATGCACCATGGATGTGAGCATAAGTTCGCATGAAGCACCTTTCCTAAATCCAAACTGCTCCTGCGTAAGGAGTTTTTCTTCATCCAAAAATCTCACCACTCCACTGACAATAATATGCTCGAGCATTTTACAGCAAATGGACGTTAAGACAACGGGCCTTTAGTTTTTAACGTCACTCTTCTTGCCTTCCTTAAAAATAGGCACCACTGCAGGCACCAACCAATCGTCAGGAACTTTACCCTGATCAAGTGATTGAGCAAAAATACAATACAAGAAGTTTGCACTAATATCAGCAGTATTTGTGAGAGCAGTACAACCAAAACCATCGGGTCCAATTGCCTTCCCCTCCTTCAACCCGTAAATCAAGTTTTTAACTCCCCCACGATTTATCACAATGTTCATCATTGTGTTCGCGGTCTGTGTATCAAGACGTTGTTCATCAGTAGTAGGTGAAGAGTGTGTAAAAACAGACTCGAAGTAACGATTTAAAAGGTTAGGCTTGGAGGAACCATCAAATGCTTGATCACCAGTTGAAGAAACAAGAGTGGGTACACCACACTTTTTGGGGTCAATGCTTTTCACATACGACCAAAAGCGTTTTGGGTTGTTGGCAATGTCTTCTCCAAGGTTTTCCATGTACGTTCGCTTTTTATCTCGAATCTTATGTTTAATATCACTACGCAGACACTTAACTTCTTGATTGATTTTGTCACGCATAGGTGATTTAGCTTTGATGCGCATTCGCCGAGCCTTGTTAATCAGCCGCTTTAACTCCCTGTCGAACCATGGCTTATCCTTATTTGGGGAAAGGAAAATGAACGGAGTAAGATCCTCGACAGCACTCAAAAGTTTGTTTCTGAAAAAGACCCAGTTTTCGTCAACAGTTTTTAAGTTCATTGTCGCCATGGAGTCAGCAAATCTGACCTCCAGCCTCTCTGTTACTAGAGTCCAGTTTGCCCTGTATAACATCCTCTTGATTTTGTTAGAAGCCTTTTTCGCAATGACAAGGAGCAAAACAAGACAAATAATTTTGTGGTCAGAAATGCCATCTTCAACATTTACTGCAAGGTCACTGTCCAAAGAAGTAAAGATCAAATCCAAGCAATTTTCTCCGCTCGTAGGTTTTTCAACCACCTGTTCCAGGCAGAACTCCTCCATTAGCAACTGTAGGCCCACGGGCTTAAAATCGCAAGTTTTTTTTCCGCCACAACTGCTCGTGCCATTTAAGATGTGGTAGATTTAATTATCTCGGCCCCCCCCCCCCATGACAATGTTTCTAGCATTTGAAGGGAAGGAACGACCACACCATACTCACGAACACAACTCCAAAATGTCTGGGATGTCTCTGTTTTTCGAATCCCCAAGAAAAAGAAATTGTGTAACAATGAACTGTTAACTTTAGCAGAAAGCAAATGGAGGATTTAAAAAGATTAAATCCTATAAAATTTCACAAATATACATAATGGTTGCACAACGTTTCGGGATTCAATTCATCCCGTTGTCAAGTGCTAAAAATATTGTGGAAACACATGTCAATGTCAAGGAACACTGTAATTAAAAGTTAAAAAAATAAATTTAAGACATGAAAATGACTGTTTAGCAACCTAAGATGGGAGGGCCTTTCGCTTGCAGACTCACTTCGAACCTGCATTTGCGGGTGAGAGGTCGAGGTTTTGTTTTGGCTACCTGTTCTGACCAGGTTGCTTATTCATTTTCATGTTTTAAATTTATTTTTTAACTTTTAATTACAGTGTTCCTTGGCATTGACATGTGTCTTCCACAATATTTTTAGCACTTGACAGCGGGATGAATTGAATCCCGAAACGTTGTGCAACCATTGTGTATATTTGCGCAATTTTAGTAGTCTTTCATCTTTTTGAATGAACTGTTAACTAACCCCCATAGAACCAGCCGACTCTGTGTGTGTACGACGACTACACTAAATGCCTGAATTAGCATAATGTTGGGTCACTGCCATCGTTTACTTTTATTCTGTTGATTTTAAAATGGCAATTATGGTAATTCTGTTAATTAAAATGGTGGAACATTTCTCTGGTCAGCTAAAGTGTTTGTTAATCTTGTTCAGGGGGTGACAGATGTAGAAGACGTTCCATTTGGGTCTGAAATTAGTTGTTGATCTTAGCTCATCTACCAGCGGCCAACGAGAGCCGCTACACTTTTTTAGTTCAACAAAGTACCAAAATTGGTGTTTTCATTTGCAAACTCAAATTCCAACTCAAATTCGAAATCAAAACGCAAATTCAAATTCAAAAAGCTTAGTCAAAATACAAATGCATATTCTAATTCGAAATCAAGACACAAATTTAAAGTCAAAATACAAATTCAAATTCAGAATCCAAACGCAAATCCAAATTCAAATTGAAAATTGAAAATGAAAACGCAGATTAAAATTCAAAATCAAAATACAAATAGTCTACAAATTCAAAATTAAAACGTAAATTCAAATTCAAAACATAAATTCAAATTCGAAATCAAAACGCAATTTCAAATTTCAAATTCGTATTCAAAATCAGTGTAAATTCAATTTCAAGCTGCAACTTCAAGACCAAAATCAAAATGCAAATTCCAATTCAAAGCTGAAACGCAAATTCAAAATCAAAACCAAAATTCAAATTCAACATCATAAAGCACCTATTCCAAATCGAAATGTAATCAAAATCAAAATGCAAATTCATTTTCTAAACGCAAATAAAATTGAAAAACGCAAATTCAATTTGATTTGTTTGCGCCATCCGTAGGTTTTAAACGGGACGGAAAGCCAATTGGGCTCGAGATTGGTTAATAAATACGGATGCAAACCTATTTACGTTGCCTTTTGGACTTATATGACAGACTGCCTGAGCGGGGAATCGAACCCCGGAACTTGAGCGGTAGGACCTTGGCCTTTGATTTCAAAGTTCCGGTGTTCGATTCCCCGCTCAGGCAGTCTGACATATAAGTCCAAAAGGCAACGTAAATAGGTTTTACTATGGGAGACGGCCGAGGTCCATGAAGGTAGTACCAACGGCAAATTCTAGTTTTGTGATTTCACTTTTAGCTCGTGGCCCAGGCATGCTATCCATTTTTTCCTGTGAGTGACGGCCTACAACCACCAATCTCATCTACGTCACTACCGGAAGTACAATACAAGGAAGGGGGTCAACCTACATCTGCGTGTGTACAATTATATTCATGGTCGCTCATGTTGTTTGGTTTAATAAATACGGATGCAAACCATGTAGTTTAGTAGCAGGAAACTTTTCTCAAACCTTATTTATCGAATAAATTACTCACTGCCACCACGACATGCATTATCTCCACTATTGCATCCCCCCCCCCACACTTTGGAGTCGTAATAATGTTAACAATAAAAGTTTGTTCCAAATTTGCAACAGGCCTGGAATGAACCATAAAATTCACTGACATCCATCCTAAGCTAAATAGACTAGGCCACTTTTCAGAAAAAAGTAGTGCGAGAATAATTTTGTGTAACAATTTGGCATCAGGTGTTTTTAAGGTATTTCGACCCCGCTAAGTTCGAAAATGCCTGTTGGCCAGTTCGAAAAATCGACCGGAAGTCCGTAAATTCAAGATGGCGGCCTATTTTAAAGGCTTGCTGTTTTAGCGGATTATGCTGCTAGAAATGTGTGTAGTTGGTGCTTTGTAAGTGTTTTTACCCCGGTGAGTTCGAAATGAATGTTGCCAGCAAGAAAAATGGACCGGAAGTCCATAATTCAAGATGGCAGCTTATTTTAAAAGCTTGCTGTTTTCGTGGAATATATTGCTAGAAATTTGTGAAGTTGATGTTTTTAAGGTATTTTAACCCCGGTGAATTCGAAATGAATGTTGCCAGCTCGAAAAATTGACCGGAAGTTCGTAATTCAAAATGGCGGGCAAGATGGCTGCTTTTTTTTTAAAAATTGCTGTTATCTAGAAATATTCTGCTATGGAGTAGATGCGAGCCCTCTAATTGCCCTAAATGGACATGCTTAAGATTTTCTGAAAGGTGGGGATCTATTTTTCAACAAATTCTACTCGAGACAATTTCACTTAGATTGGGACCATCCTACGCTCATCTAAAGATGAGGAGGTAATGGCAGCCAGTTGATTTTCGTATTCAAAATACTGTTGTGAGCCCTCTAATTGCCCTAAATGGACATGCTTAGAATTTTCTGAAAGGTAGCAATCTATTCTTTCCATCAATCCTAGCCGAGCTTGTTTTACTTAGGTTGGGACCGTCCTACGATTATTTAAAGATGAGGAGATAAAGGCGTAGCGGCAAAAGCGTATGTTGAGTTTCGAATGCAAAGTGCTGTTGTGAGCCCTCTAATAGCTCGAAATGGACATGCTTAGGGTTTTCTGAAATGTGGGGATTTATTCTTTCCATCAATTATAACCGAAATTGTTTCACTTATATAGGGGCCGTCCTTCGCTCATTTAAAGATGAGGAGATAATGGCGCAGTGGCGAAAGCGTATGTTGATTTTGGAATTCAAAGTGCTCTTGCGAGCCCTCTAATAGCCCGAAATGGACATGCTTAGGATATTCTGAAAGGCGGGATCGCTTCTTTCCATCAATCCTAACTGAAATTGTTTAACTTAAATAAGGACCGTCCGTGGCCTATTTTAATGTGTAGCCCTAATTGGTGTAGCGGCTAGTTTCAACTTTAAAGTGGATTGTCATGCTCATATTTGTATCTAAGATAACAATTTCGGTTAGAATTGATGGAAAGAATAAATCCCCACCTATCAGAAAAGCCTAAGCATGTCTATTTCGGGCTATTAGAGGGCTAACAACAGCACTTTGCATTCGAAAATCAACATACGCTTTTGCCGCTATGCCCCTATGTAAATGAAACATTTCCAATTAGGATTCATGGAAAGAATAAATCCCCACCTTTCATAAAAGCATAAGCATGTCCATTTCGGGCTATTAGACAACAGCAACAACAGCATTTCACAACAGCAGTTTGAATTTGAAAATCAACATACGCTTTTGCCACTACGACATTATCTCGTCATCTTTAAATGAGCGTAGGACGGTCGGTCCCTATCTAACTTAAAGAATATCGGTTAGGATTGATGGAAAGAACAGATCCCAACCTTTCAGAAAAGCTTAAGCATGTCCGTTTCGCACTATTAGAGTGCTCACAACAGCACTTTGAATTAGAAAATCAATATACGCTTTCGCCACTACGCCATTATCCTCTCGTATTTAAATAAACATAGGACGTCCTTATCTAAGTTAAACAGTTTCGAGTAGGATTGATGGAAAGAATAGATCCCCACCTTTCAGAAAATTCTAAGCCTGTCAATTTTGGGCTATTACAGGGCTTGCAACTACTTAAATTTCTAGCAGAATATTCTTGATAACAGCAAGCTTTAAAAAAAAAAGCAGCCATCTTGAATTACAGATTTAGGGTCCATTTTTCGAGCTGGCAACACTCATTTCGAGCTCACCGGGGTAAAAACACCTTAAAAGCACCAACTACACAAATTCCTAGCAGTATATTCAGCGAAAACAGCAAGCATTTAAAATAGGCCGCCATCTTGAATTATGGACTTCCGGTCCACTTTTCTAGGCTGGCAACGAGCATTTTCGAAATGCTTTAAAAACACCTGATGCCATATTGTTATCCGAAATGCTTCTCGCTTGTTAAAAAACGCCTTTTTTCCCAAAAGTGGCGTAGTCTAAAAAAGAAAAGTATTAAAATAACAATTAAACGCTTCTGTGTGCTCCACATGTCCAATGAGGGAAAGGGGAAAAAGAGAAAGGGAAGAAGGATGGGGTACGACTATCTTTCCACCAAGGTAGACCTGCCAGGGATGATTAAGTCCCCGATGGCATCGTCAGTCGTTTAGAAAGGTAACCAGGGAAAAAAGGAAGGTGCATGCAATAAAATAAAAATGTAAACATGAATTAAAAATTAAGTACAATGATAAAATACATCAGAAATACCTGATATGGGCATTAGGCATACAAAAACAGTTAAAACAATGACAGCAATTTTATACATCGTCGGTGTTTGATTTTGAATTTCGCGTTTTGATTTTGAATTTGAATCTGTATTTTGATTTTTTACTCTTTGTTCAGATTTCGCGTTTTTTATTTTTTTTTGCGTTTTGATTTTGAATTTAAATTTATGAAAAGAGAACTTAGGCTACTCCAGAAAAAAAAAAAAAAACGACACTAAGTGGTCCTGGGAATTTTCAGCAGCACAATATGCGTGCAGAAGATATTTACGCAAACATCCCACTACCATCTTCAGGCAGAGTATTCGAGCACATACTAAACTAAAGACTACATGCTAGAGTTCACATTTGAATTTGAGTGCTATTGGCCTCCGAACGTTTCAAACATGAACTCTAGCATGTATTCGTTAGTTTAATACGTGCTCACACACTTTTTTGCCTGGAGAAGGCAGTGGGATGTTTTGTAACTATGTAAATGTTTTCTACACGCATATTTTACCACCGAAAATTACCAAGACCTTCTAATGTTGTTTCTTCTTTTATGAGTTTTCTTACCAACCATATATACACATCAAGTCTCAATTGGAGATAAAGTGTCACATGTCTTGCCCGTACTGAACGGTGTACCACAGGGTTCCATTCTTGGCCCTTTGTTTTTTTAATTTTTATTTTGTACATTAACGACCTTAACTGCAAGCTTCCTTTTTGTCTGAACAAGTATGCTGATGAGGTGAATTGCATAACCGGGTCAGAAATGTCCATGACTTCACTGCTTTGAGAAATACGCTAGATGAAGTTGGTGACTGGTTGGAGAAGTGGCAACTTCCAATTTCAGCCACCAAGTGTAAAGCCCTGCATATTGGTTGTAATAACAAGGAACTGGCTAGCAGGAACCTTTGTTAAACGACCTTGGTGTCTGGCTTTCACGGAATTTTACATTGTATTTCTATTGCGACTACATTGTCAAAGCTGCCAACATGCGTCTGGTGATGGTGACGATTTACCGTTGCTTCACGTCTAGTTACACCCCAACCTTGGTTTGCGTGTTCAATGTATGTGTCCGCCAGTCACATCCCAACCTTGGTTTGCGCGTTCAATGTATGTTTCCGCCCTATCTTGGAATATGCCCCCCCCCCCCAGTTTGGTCCCCACATGTATTAAAAGACATCGACACAACTGAGAGGGTGCAACGACAATTTACTAAAAAATTTCCAGGTCTGAAAACTTTTTGTTACAAAGACATATTGTCTAAAATACACTTAAACTCACAAGAATTAAAGCGTGGACACATTGATTTAGCCACGACGTATTCCATTATTCATGGAAAAACCGACATAGAAGTGTCTGATTTCTTTACCTTAAGGCACGACTCAAGAACCCGTGGCCACAAGCTCAAAATTCAAATTAATCGGATTCGTCTGGACTGTCTAATTTTTTTTTTTCATTATCCGAGTCGCCCCGATGTGGAATACTTTACCGAATGCTACTGTTAACACTCCTCTCAAATTCAAGAGAATGGCAAAAACTTTTGATCTTACCGGTTTCTTGCGCCGTTTTTAACAGGGTTGGAGCAATTGTTTTTGGTAATCTTGTTGCACTTGCTAAGTTCATTGCATTGTTCCAGTCGCAAAGTTTTTTTTAAGAAAAAAAAAATCGAGGTCGCTCTTTTATTTGTTTATACTTGTAATTATTTTTTGTTTTTATCATATTGTATTTATTCCAGGCGTGGTGTTAGTGGCCTAGCCCATCCCTATGCCTTTTTCGAATTTTGGAGAATTAACGTTTATATTATTATTATTATTTAACCACAAGCTGCATTCATTAGAGCCCTAGGTTTGTTGAGTTTGCTTTCACATCTTGATCAACAAAAGAAACCGGTATATGACGTATCGCGGACGCAGGCTTCCCTGAAGAAATTGTGGCAGCATGGAAGCGTAATAGCCCATTCACACCGCGATGATATGAACGACCGCTAAGTTACAACCGACAGTTGCTATGACAACCAACCCCTCAGGCAGTCATACGCAGTCGTTCGCTACCGATCGTAGCAAACGCAACTTTTCATTTTTAGTGTAGCTCTGGCGTAGCTGCCTGATGTCACCCACCGACAGACCAATGGCTGACAAGCCGCTGCGAACACGATCCACGATATACAAGATGGTGGCGGAGAACACTTCGAAGCTTCGATTAATGCTCGTTGCTTACCCGAACATCTCTGCAACGCGATAATTATAGAGAACAGCTAAAAATTGTGCTCTATTCAATGGCGGTATAATTTCTTAAATAAAACAGAGAATCACAGTATGATGGTTCGTTTAGGCACAACGTCGCCACTTAGCCCAGTTTTGAAAAGTAAGCGTTCTAGCTCTACACTCATTCTGCAGCGTTGATTGGTCCGTTCGTTGGTCGGTCGTGCTGGTGTGACAGAGTCTGTTGGTCGGTCGTGCT
>JAHWFP010236800.1:10746-73099 GCA_023313725.1 Lithobius niger
ATTCCATTATTCATGGAAAAACCGACATAGAAGTGTCTGATTTCTTTGCCTTAAGGCACGACTCAAGAACTCGTGGCCACAAGCTCAAAATTCAAATTAATCGGACTCGTCTGGACTGTCTAAATTTTTTTTCATTATCCGAGTCGCCCCGATGTGGTATAGTTTACCGAATGCTACTGTTAACACTCCTTCTCTCAAACCGTGCAAGAGAATGGCAAAAACTTTTGACCTTACCGGCTTCCTACGCCGTTTTTAACAGGGTTGGAGCAATTGTTTTTGGTAATCTTGTTGCACTTGCTAAGTTCATTGCATTGTTCCAGTCGCAAAGTTTTTTTTTTAAGAAAAAAAACTCGAGATCGCTCTTGTATTTGTTTATACTTGTAATTATTTTTTGTTTTTATTATATTGTCTTTATTCCAGGCGTGGTGTTAGTGGCCTAGCCCTTCCCTATGCCTTTTTCGAATTTTGGCGAATTAACGTTTATATTGTTATTATTATTTAACTGCAGGCTGCATTCATGATGTTTGGTGAGCCTTAGGTTTGTTGAGTTTGCTTTCACGTCTTGAGCAACAAAAGAAACCGGTATATGACGTATCGCGGACGCAGGCTTCTCTGAGGGAATTGTGGCAGCATGGAAGCGTAAGGCTTTTTCCGCTGTCTTCACTAGGGCCCCCGCGCACCCAGCGCCATCCCGCATGGCCAGGTCACTGAGGCCAACGAGAATGCTTACGGTATATGTAGCAACGTGCACTTGGCCGACGCGGCCAGACAGTCGCCACGGCTACTGGGATCCCGGGCGGCGTGCAGGCGACCACAGGGCGACCATACTTGCTCCAGGTTCATTTTTAACCACGTGATCGAGAATTATCAATGAAAAACGGACGTGGCCGTGCGGGTCAGTGCCATGTTTTTTGGCCGCGACGACCACGGGCCGCGCGACCTGCCGCTCAGTGGGCGGGCGGTCTTACTGTTTCACGTTCCTCCCCGCCCTCCACCCCTCCCAACCCTACCCCCGAAGTAGTGTATTGCGTACGAAGTGTGCGAAATTATAAACGTTATATAACCATAAAACGAAGAACTTAGATTCTCAACTTACCTGACTCCTCATTGAACCTCAACGGCGAATTTCATTGTCTTTCGCATTTTAGATTTTTTCGTTAAAACCGACAAACACTTAAGATGCCTCTACACTCCCCGCCCCGTGTTATCACTCTCGTACAGCTCGTGAAGTTGGGGGCGGCATTTTATTCGTTCGGTCTACTGACCAAACAGATTCCACTCCCATGGGGATTGCTCAGTTCAAATTACAGAAATTAGAATTGGCAGATTTTAATTCAAAGTTTAAACTGGCAGTCACCAATATCAAGTTGAAAGTTAAGCTTAGTTAAGACGGCCCAAGGCGTAATGCCTGTAATGCCCAGGAGAAGATTTACGAAAATAAATGATCAAATTGAGCCTTCCATGCATTGACACAAGGTGCATTGACGATATGAGACGGTAAGACGTTCCACCCGGAGACAACTCTTTGCGAAAAAAAACTCCCTTCCTCGAGTTTGAATTTAAAGATCCATGCTGAAGTTTGAGAGAACTGAGAGAACTGAGAGAGAAGAAGGTGTTAGGATCGAGGCCCTCAGAACCCTTTTGAATTTTGTACACCAACAACAGATCGCCTCTGTCAAAACGAGCAGCAAGGGATGGTAGCCCGAGGAGTTTGAGTCTTTCATGGTAAAATAAAGCAGAGAGGGAAGCACAGCGTTTTGTGAAATAGCAAAAAGTTCACTCAAGGAGTTGAAGCGACTTCTGTAGTAAGGCCTCCATGCTTGGATACAATATTCTAGGTAAGGTCGAACAAAATTAGTGATGACAAACTTCAACATAGAACTAGGTGATGTTAAGTTTTTGAGAAAAATTGCCAGTGCGTCTATAGCTTCAGACGACGCAGCGAGTGAGTGGGAATGGAATTCCAGACTGGCATCGACAATAACCCCAAGATCCAGAATTTCTTTGACTGAAAGAAGCATTGTAGACCCCATGAAGTATGTCAGTTTAGGGTTATTAGGTCCTAAGTGTAGAACTTTGCACTTAGATTCATTAAGTGATAAACCAAATGAGTTGGCCCAACTAAAAATGTAGTCAAGGTCACGTTGCAACAAAACACGGTCACCAGAATTGCAATGGAGCGATACACCATAAGGTCATCTGCAAAAAGAAGACAGAGACTGATTAGAGATTCAGGAAGCTCGTTGATATAAAGCAGAAAACATCTAGTTAAATTACAGGAACTAAAACTTTTATCTTTTTTTTTTAATGTACTTTAGCTGGGATTAGAACGATTTCATGGCGTGGCAATATTGGGTTTTAATTCACCAGAATGGCTCATCTCAAACTTCGGTGCCATCTTTGCAGGGTGAGTGTTTCATGACTGATTCTAACGTTATTTTCTTTACTGCTTCTGTCGATGTTTTCATTACTGCTTCTTTCGATGTTTTCGTTACTGCTTCTATCATTATTCTCCCAACGATGTTTTCTGATGGTAAGTGCAACTATCACATTACGATTTTCAAAGTAGCTGCTGCAATTCCTACGTAAGAACATTACAGTATTGAGGTGAACTAACTCGCTAAAGACGCTGTGTTCTCATAGTAAACATCTCTGTGCACCAGCTGAGGCAAACACACGAATTGTGTACTAGAAGTATATTGTGTAGCGGCAGTACATATTCTTTTTCAAAAAAATGTGTACTCCACTATACGGACTGCGTACTTCTAGTCCACAACTCTTGTGTTGGCTTAGAGGTACACTGTCAGAGCTTACCGTCTTCAGAGAGAAAGCTCCAGAAATCAATGCTTTCAATGCAAACCAAAAAAAATCGAACGGATTTTCAGCGCATCCCTATTGGGCGCGGTGCACTCACGCGTTTTTTCAACGTGCGTTGACGCTGCATTGACGTTAGCAATCAGTGCGCACATGACCGTGAAGCAAAAGCCATAACGCATTCGGACGCAACCCATTTTGCTAACCTCGTGTACAAAAAATTATATTTTGAAACCAATGAGACGATATTGCTTTTTTGGCCTACCTCGTGTACAAAAAATATATATTTTCAAAACAATGCGACGATATTTGGTACATTCATTTACTGATTTAAGACGTACCAGGGGAATATATTATACATCCTTTGCAAATTAACTAAAAAATTCGGATAAGTTCTTTAATAACTTCCCAAAGAGTGTTCAATCATTTCTGCAGCAACATTTCATATTTCAGGATAGTTCTTTATTCCCCCCAATAAACAATTCCATGTCTATTTCTTCGGAATTCGACGCCATTTTCGGTAACGCTTTTGCCATAAACGACGGATGTGTGCACCGCTCAAGTCACACAAGGTACTGAAAGACGTTAGGTGCGTTTGCGTTAACATTGCGTTGACGAGGGAAAATGCGTTGCAAAACGAACGCACGATGACGTGCGGTAACGCAACGTCGAAGGAGGCATGTGTGCACTACCCAACAGATGTCACGGAAACCACACCGTAAATGCGGTGACGCAGCGTCAGCACTCGTTGAAAAAACGCATGTGTGCACCTGGCGTACGAAACCTTGTCACTTTAAAAAAAAAAAACTGCCACTTAGTGTTAAGAGTTGGAGCCACCTACCAAATCACCTACTTTGTCTCCCAAATCCTAACAATATAGTTTAAATTACCGGTGGTTCAGAGATGGACTTATATTATAAGGGCTTTGAGTGAGGTTTTAAGATGTTTCGGTCATCACAAATCATCATCATTAATATCACCCGTGCCCTGCGTTCTTAATGCAACTGTCAAGCAACCAAATAAAAAAAAATTAGATTCATCGTGTATAGGGATGAAACAACCCTATAAATTTTGGCCATTTAGAGAAGTGATATTAGCTGCCACTTCATTATCGGCTTATCAGCTTTACTAAAACCAGAGGTGTGATTGTGGTTGGAACTTGGAAGGAGAAAGTTGGTGGCAGCCATTTTTTTGTTGGATAATGAAGCGATACTACTGTGATTTGGAGCTGATATCACATTTTTTCTTATTAGTTTACGTTAATTCTGGTAGTCAAGCAGTTATCTGTGTCTGTTTCTATTTGCCGTTTTTTTTAGGCTGTCGATTTCCATATTTTTGGTTCTGGTACCGATAATACCGGCAAAGATGACACCAAGGCCATAATAAAACAGGCAGTAGTGTGCACAGAGTGGAGGTGGGGAGGGGTATTGCCTCTTCTCTTTTTGAAACAATGCCATTTTTGCCCTTTTTAGAACGAAAATATGCCATATTTTGGTTTTCTGAACTACAGATGCTGCAGCTGTAGCCAAAGGAAGGGCCTACAGACCCAAAAAGAGCAAAGAAGGCCAGGAAAGGGTCGTAAAGGGGCATAAATAGCGAAAAAGGATAAAAAAGACAATGACAACCTAAAAAAGGGGGGAAAAAGAGCCGCAAAACAAAAGGTCCCCAGGAAAAATAAACTCAACGTGCCCTTCAGAAGTCTGCGTGCACGCTGGATTGCTTATTTATCTAATGAAATTGAAGACAAATAAAAGTAAAAATAAAGGGCATGAATTGCGGATAAACTTTTTTTTTATTTTACTGATTTCATTTAAGATATAGAAAAGCAAAACTTTGAGCAAAATATTGAGCAGTAATTTGAGAAATTGGTTTATTTTTTAATATTTATTTATTTTTTCAATGTTTATTTTTGTATTTCTTAAACAATATGAAAACTAGCTGCAGACAAGAAATAAGCTCAGCTTCATAGTTTTCTAAGGACGTTAATAAAAAAAATATTACAGCGGTATATTTTAACGTAAAAAATCGGTCAATTTCTTTCAGAAATTATGGAGATAAAAACGATATTTCACCGATATTGTGACTCAAACCGACAGCCTTATCAATACCGACAGCCTTAAGTTTCAGTAATGCTGCATTTTTTCCCTGTTTTGTGTATTCTGAAGAAGCCTTTATCGATTTCTGTTGTAGCTAATTGTGGTTTTTTGTTGTTGTTGTCTGTTGATTTCTATTATTTCTGTTGTGGCTTACAGGATGTTTTTCGTGTACTTCTAACGAAAAAAGCTAGCTAAGTGGGAGAGAAGTCTAGACTGAGTTTGGGAATTCTAGGGCCAGAACTTTAGGTTTAGGACTGAAAGAAACTCGTTCTGCTTTGGGTCTAACCACTGAACCTACCTTAACTGTGGGTTTGTAAAAACAGGCCTACTAAAGGATTTGGTAGACAAAATTCCAGTAACTAGCAGACCTAGCAGGGAGGAGGACCAATAGGGTGGCTGGCCCCAAGGCTAACTGATTTTGCTAATTCCGTTTCTTAAATACTATTTGGTTACCCCTGACAACCGCGAAATAACAAGGGTATTATGGGAAATGGAAGTTTCTTGGAGGTTTCAGAGCAGGAACCGGAAATGAAAAGATAAGTTAAGACTTGATGGCCATGGGCCCCAGTAAACATTATCAACATACAAGATTTGCAACAACTTCCTTGTCCTAATAATAAGTTTGCTTTTCAGAGGAGTCTCAACTGGTATTTACACAACCAACTCTCCAGAAGCCTGCCATTACGTTTTGGATCATTCTGAGGCGAACATCGTTGTTGTGGAAAATGACGCCCAACTGCAGAAAATACTCAAAATTCATCACCGTCTCCCTCACCTCAAGGCCATTATTCAATACCTTGGGGTGCCAACAGCAGGTGGCGTCTTTTCTGTTAGTCTTTGTTTTTCGAAATTTTATTTCTATTAGCCACAACAAAATTTACATTGAAAGCTTTATTCATTTTTTATTTTTTTTTAAAGTGGGATGAGTTGTTAGAAATTGGTCGGTCAGTTCCAGAAGAGGTCCTTGAAAGACGAATTAAAAGCTTGGCAATTAATCAGTGCTGTAGCCTCATTTACACAGTAAGTAAAATCATACAAAAACCCCATAAGGCAAAGCGACTCATCAAGTTTTCGCCATAGAAAGTAGTGAATGAATGCCACCAAGTTTCTGGTCCGAACCGTAATCTCAAGCTTAACTGACAATCACCGAGGTAAGATACGATTGAGTGATGAGGGTTGGGACGGAAAACTTGGAGGCAGCCATTTTTGCTCTGATATCACTACTTTCTATGACAAAAACTTAATGGGTCTCTATGGTTTTTTTTTTGTATGATATCACCCTTTTTTGTTGTTTTATGGTTTTGTTTTAGTGTAAGTATTAGTTGTGAAAATATAATTGTAAATCGTTTCTTTAACTGCCTAAAGAAAATCGTCACTTTGGTATAAGTAATGGTTAAAGACTGCTATCTGGAGTGTAAAAAAAGAGATCCGTTATGAAATAAACCAATGGAGAAAACACACACAAGAAAATGAAACCTCACTTAAGGAAACCTCAGTGCGTAAATTGGGATAGTTAATAACGCAGTACAATAAACCCATTTAAGCACTGAGGTTTCATTTAAGTGACGTTACCTGGGTTCGAACCGCGAACCAGTTCATCATCTGATCACTGGACAGCCGCCTTTATCGAACGGACATGTCGATAAAAGCAGTGTGACAGTGAGTAATGTTAAAGATACTGTACTAATTCATGTCTTGTGTATATATCTGCTGTTTTCCTACTCCCATTCGAACTTACCTTTATATTATTTGCAACGATTTGTTGGCCAAGGGAGCGAAGCGACTGAGGACGAATACTCGACTGGCATTGGATTTTTATTTTTGTCTGTCTGTGTGTTTGTCTGCTTGGGACACGACAGCGTTCGTAGTTGAGTTCTGATTTGGTTGAAGAGTTCAAAAATAAAAGTCTTACCTCAAATATTTTCAGAGGTAATCGGTTTTTTTCCTTGGAGGGTAAGAGGATTTTTAGTAGCGGCGGTAAGATAGCTCGAGCTATCCAGATGAGCTCTTAAAGAGCGTCGTTGGGTTCGTTCGCTTGTGTGAGCTGTGTAGGTGGCTTCCTCCGGTCATGGCTACATTACAGTGCCAGCTGGATCTTGGGTGAATAATAGCATGCACGACAGATTGGCCAACATGGCCAATGAAAGCTGTGCTGATTCAGTTAATTTGTCCTGTTGCCACTTTCTGTCAGCCGAGAGCGGTAGTTAAAGTTAAAAAAGTACACAGGCAAGTTGCGCATTTGTACAACAAAAAGGTCCCGGGGTGTAACTGAGGAGGTGTGGTATAATCAGCTGGTTGCCACCCACTAGGTCGATTACCCCCCGGCTCCTCTACCTTTCACCACGGTAAGCGGGATATACTCATAACACTCATTTATCGGACCCTACTTCTGATATAATGTTTCATGCCACTCCTCCAGTAATGTTTTGTGCTACTCCTGATGTAATGTGTCATGCTACTCGTGATGTAATGTTTCATGCTACTCCTGATGTAATATTTCATGCTACTATTGATATTTCATGCCACTCCTCCTGTAATGTTTCATGCTACTCCTGATGTAATGTTTCATGCTATACTGATGTAATGTGACGTGTAAATGCCCGATAATAGTGCAAATACTCTTTCTGCCTGATTGCATGAAAGTTTTTTGTTTAGTCAGGTACAACTGGCAACCCCAAAGGAGTTATGCTCCATCACGATAATGTAAGTATATATTTTTTTAATATATTAAAATTCAGTCGGCATGTTTTACCTTAGTTCTGCTTATTCAATTTTTGTACCAGAATTGTACTCAAATACACTACATTATGCCAAACCCAATTAAAGAACTAACAAAGTTTTGTAATTAAGTGGTGATATCTCAACCAAAATAGCTAGCACCAAATTTGAGGTCCCAACCATAGGGCTCTGCACCCTATCCTGATGGCACAGAACCACACACACCGGCCATAGCGTACAGATCAAAAGTAAAAATGTGCCATGTTAACTCTGTAGGGGTTATATTTTCGAGTCCCGTAGGTCGGAGACGGATACGAGTGCAAGTCTTCTAAATAAAATAATAGCACACGCGCCTGCTGCGTGAAAACCACAAAGTCATAACAAAAACGGAATTTTATTTTCGACAGGTTATGTTCCTGTCATGACCTCCATCTTGGAAATTAGGACGTAATTTCCAAGATGGTGGATGTGGTTGGTGCAGCCCATCGTGGGTGTGTTTTAAATTGTGTTTTTTAATGACTTGTTGTGAACATGACAGGAACATGACCTGTCGAAAATTAAATTCCGTTTGTTTTATGACTTTGTGGTTTTCATGCAGCAGGCGCGTGTGCTATTATTTGACCACTGCTCTGACGTTGAAGTTTTCTTAGCTTGGAGGCCAGGACGCTATCCACCCAACTGTGCTTTCTCGCTGTGGTGTTCGGGTTTGCAAGAAACCGTCAGGGCGAGTTTATGCAACGACTCTCCTTTGCATTCTCACAGCTAGAAGCTAGAAATCATCTGAAATTCCAACGTGGCAGCGGTTTTAGCTCTACTGGCTCGCAACGAAAACAGCCAATAATGCGACTTCAGAAGCAAATGGGAAAAGTTTCGTCAGGAGTAATTCTTAATTTTTATTGTCACGGACTATAAGAGTGCAAGCATTTACAAAAACAATGTCGGGTTTAGCTAACCCAAGTAGCATTGTTACCCTGACAACGACGCCTTTCCCATTGTGATTACATTTTAACTGCGAGAAAGTAAAGGCGAGTCGTTGCGTAAACGGAGCTCTCGTTTTGTCGCTGGACTTAACAAAGGGTTGTATGTGTCCAAACCCAACAACTGGACTGAGGGGGACTGAGCTTCTACCGAGTTAAGATGAAAATTACTGCCATTCCTCCCTGCACCTAACGTAAGGGAACCTGGATGGGTTCTAAACCTTTGATTTTTTTCGTATCTATCAGACACCTATGAGAAAATTTATCCACATATATAACGCGCTTAGGCTAATGCATGTAGCAAAGCATACTCTTCATGCACGGAGGAGCACACGTAGGCTGGCAGGCAGGGGGCTGGTAAGGACTGCCGAGCGTTGGCCGGAACCAACGGGCAAGCAAGTGCCTTGCATTGCAGCGCGGTGTTTGCTGGTACGGCGTATGTTACTCCGGGGTCAGCTATAGTTTCTAATATTTGGCTTTCATAGGTTTCATAGCTATAGTTTCTAATATTTGGCTTTCATAGGTTTCATAGCTATAGTTTCTAATATTTGGCTTTCGAACTCACCAGAACCAGGGGCGAATAAAGCATACGTTGTATGTGGGGAGTAGACTACTCGCAATTCATTCAGTAGAATTTGGCACCTGTCGCATTTGAAGAGCGTCTCACCACAACACGTAAACTCCAGGCTAACCGAAAATATCAGCTTTTCGTGTCTGGTACATGGATTATCTTTATTTATGTATTTACGTGTATATTATATATTTATATTTGTATGAATTTATTAGTTGAGTTTACGTAGGTTCAGTTAGCATGGAAAACGGAAAACAAGCCAAACAGTGAAATCTTGCACTAGAAATAAGGCAGTGCTGCAAGCCACCTTTATGCACCTGGAGTGACATGACCCAGATATGAACTGGTAACCGAATCTGTCCCAGATCACTGACGTTCCGCCTTTATCGATATGCCCACGCCTCCACTGGCATAATATATAAAGATGACTCACTGAATTCGTCTTTACACAACTTTGTGCTCTAGTTCCAGATTTCCCACTGAACGTCGCAACAAAAGATAATGCCAGAAACAAAATTAAAGCGGTGAAAACTATCTGATTAAACGAAGCTTTTTAAATATTATTAATTATTGCTACGTCTAATTTTAACAAAGGCCACTGACACAAATTTAGGGTACTATGTAGTAGAGTGCCTGTTCTTTAGCTTTAGTTCCAAGTCCAGATCTTAATTTTACTGTATATTTAATACAGCAAACAGCATGTCTTATTTATTTTTCAGTTGGTATTTACTGCCAATTTCATATTGGAAGTGTGCGTTATGGAGCCTGGAGTGGAGTTACGTAACTTAGTCAGTTACTTGCCGCTAAGCCATCTTGCTGCTCAGGTATTTTGTTTTATTTTATTTTTTTACTAAGATTCATTGGTATACCAGGAGTATTCATCCCCAGACATTACGTCCCCGGACAATTCGTACCAAAGTTCGTACCCGGACAATTCGTCTCCCCCTTTTTTTTATAATAGCTTTAGGTGTATTTTTTTTTTAAGTTCTGTCTGTTAGGCTACTTAAAAAAAGAAAGTTGCTTCTCGGGCATTTTTCTCACGAAATCCGTGCGGGCGGGCAGAATTTATTTTTAATTTTTTTAATTTTTCGGCCTTATTTTTCAATACATTTTGGGAAATTATTTTTTATTTTGGGTAAAATAAAGAAAGCTGCCTCGTAATTATGCATACCACGTGTTCCATAACATTATTTAACGAAAAGAATGGTAATTTTGTATTTTCATTTCTCATTAAAGACCATTTTTGATCTGTAACTGCTATTTTTCCAGCGTCGTTTCTTTGTATTTCCCGTCAAAAAATCGGTGCGGGAGGGGCGAAACCAATTTTTCTTTTTTTAATGGCCTTACGAGTGTTTTTTTTTTTTAAATAATAGTTGTTCGTAAGTTTACGATGTATGCTAGTTACGTTTTTATTTTTATAAAAGTTAACTTTCTTTTTACACATTATTCGCATTATTCACATTATTTAGGCGCGAAATTTCATTACGATGTGTTTCATTCAACTGCGTAGTCACAAAAACACTAGTTGAAACGGGTGGTGTTGAATGCACAGTTTACAACACTGGTTAGGTATGGTATCTCATGTGTATGTCCTTATTAGACCGAATCAGGTTTCTTCAAATTGTTGGTCACAATGGCAAATGCTGATTTTTGTTCGCTTCTCTCACTCAATTAACACATCCTGTGACTCAACCCCCCCCCCCCCCCCCCCATCTGCTAATATTCAATCTTTCTAATGATCACTTCTATTGTATTCTTCCATGTTCATGGTAGGCGGAAATATCGGCATATCATGCGACAAAAATCACCCCCTTCCCCCCATGGCTGGTGATCCCTCGCTATTTAACGATCACTTCTATTATATTCTAAAAGCAATGTTTATGTCCACGCTGGCGGTCATAAGGCTCAAGGTGGTCTCAAAGCTGCCCCTTTGAAAAGCATGCTGTCCTGAAAAGCTTTCCGCCAATGCTTTCCCTGCTACCAACTGTGCAGTGTTGTTGGTGCTGCTGCCGGTGCCGGTGCCTGCTGCCTGATGTCTGGATAATTATATGTAAAGATTGTTTGCATTTAAAATACCATACTTGTTACAAAAAAATTAAACATTAAAATTCGAAGCAAAACACTTACATTTTTACTGCTAAAGATGTAAGTGTTTAGCCTCGAATTTAAATTTTTCATTTTTTTGGGACAAGTATGGTATTTTAAATGCAAACAATCTTTACATATAATTATCCCTACCTTATGACTGACTGAGGTCCATTTTTCCAACTAGGCCGTTTGGTTGGGGTTGGGGGGTCCTAGCCCCCCTTAATTTAGGCATTGCTTGACTGCACAGCAGCCGACAACTTGGACCACTGGGTTCTGCTTTGTTTTTAATTTTGAAAAACTGTGAAAAAAGAAAAAGAAAATGGAGGAAGAATTTTCTGGGTACAAACTTTGGGAAGAATTCGCCAGGGACGTGGAGGTTTGCACATCTACAAAAGCGATGAAGTGGGCGATGAAGTGGTCTTAGTTTTCTTGAAGGGTAATTCACCAGGCGTGATCAATGATTCGTTTTATGGTTTGCGCTTTTTACCTGTCTATTCGTAAACTGTTACAACGCTGTGGTGACTTGAAGTAAATGCTGGCGTAAGGCAGAAGGTGAGGCAAATTCCCAGGGTTCAAACTGCGAAACCTACACGCATGGCAGGAACAAGAGATTGTACAGAACAGCACAGAATTAAATCTCATAGCTGTTGAAGGAGATGGTCAGTCTTTCATACTATTCTTATCAGTCGATCTGGCTGGAACTCTACTTGGCTCCACTTTGTATGTAAAGTTAAAATTGTCTTACTTTAATTTGAGCGCCCTTACCGATCAGTCACCGCGCATTCCATATTTTCTCTATTTGCATCTGCGTCTCTATTTACCTTACCCTAAATAAATAAACGCAGGGGATCTCTTATTGAATGCTGGGGTGAAAAATAGTGTTCAACATAACGACGTTATTGTGATCTGTAACAATATTGTTTGAAATGCCTTCGTTCAACAGGCCTACAGACACTCCGTTAAAACCGATGTGTAAAGCCACGACTATATCTATCCGTAGAGGTTGACGCTCACTTTGGCACAGCTTGCGGGCCACGTCACCCAAAATTTTCATCAAAAACTGCCACTAGGAGCGCTGAAAGCTCACTCAACAAACTATACTCATAGCAATTTATTAATGTTGGCGACATGTATAAAAACATGGTGGTCGTCTCACTTTTAGATAAACGATCATTATTTTACGCTAAAGGTGACTATCCTTGAAGTCTTTCGGCGATTTATTGTTATGTGAAAGGATCGTTTGATACATTTTTAATGAGAATAGTAAATGCCGTAGTGCATTATACAGGGTGTCCCAAAAGTCTGGAACACCCTCACAACTTTTTAAGGGATTGAAAGAGAATAGTGAAACTCTGGCAATGTATGTTTGGTTAAAGGATTTACCTTTTCGTATAACCGGCATTATGCCAGCCCTTGAGGGGCCCCAGGGGCCCTAACTCAGAAATTTTCAATGGAATGAGGAGGGTAAAGGAATACCTTATTTGAAAGGCCTTCATTAGGTGAGTAAATTGCCGTTCCGGGGGAAAGGGGAGCACTGAGACCCACACTCGGGGCTTCAAACCGCAAAAGACGTTGTAGGTGTGATCAACTAAATTCAACGAAGAATTTTGCTGCCACCTACGTCCCTTTACGACGACTTTAGCATGAGTAAGACATAGGGATATAGAGAAATTCCTAATGTTTGACTGGCTGCCATTTTGGGTGGGCTCATCGTATTGAAGCTATCGTTGCGGCAATTTACTCGCCTAATGAAGACCTTTCAAGTAAGATATTCCTTTGCCCCCCCCCCCCCTTCCATTGAAAATTTTTAAGTAAGGGCCCCTTCCCCCCCTTCCCCCCTCAAGGGAGGCTGGCATCATACTGCCGGTTGTACGAAAGGTAGATCCTTTAACCAAACGTACATTGCCCAATTTTTACTATTTTCTTTCAACCCCTTAAAAAGTTGTGAGGGTGTTCTCGGACTTTTGGGACACCCTGTATACAGTACAATAAAAAGGTACGTTGGTTCTTTGGCTGTTTGAATTTAACGAACCTTATCCTCGCCTCATGAACTTTTATTTCAATTTAAAGAGATAATGTTAACTTAATAATTTACCGACAATATAATTTTTGCATTTAAAATTCGCGTATCAAGCGTCACAAGTTACATCCATAATTCAGTTCAGCTGCTAGAGCAGTCCTTTTTACAGTGGCTCACAGCCCAACTGGTGCCAGAATCAGAAGCAAAGCGGATACCATTAAATCTCAATGGGGAGGGGAATTGAGGATTAATGGGTTCAGACCTATGATTACCACCTGGCTCCATATTTATCGACTGCTCAGGTTACATGGTAAAAAGGTTGACATTCAGGGCTACAAATACAAGAGGAAATACAATACTGTTACAATGTTATGGCATAAAATAAATACAGACGTAATCGTATAACAGAGCCTGCTTGATTTTGTTCTAAACAGCATAACAGTTCACTCTACGGTAACTGAAGACATTGATGTGTTTGTCTGTTTGTTAGTGACAATGCTAGAACTGGATGGAGGTGGAGGGTGGAGGTGAGGCTAGGATTAGTAGTAATGTCTACAATCATCTCAAACTTCTCCATACCCTCAACTGCTACCCAACTCCCCAACTGGGTTCTTAAAACATAATAACCCAATTAGATTCATGGTTTAGCTGCTTTCTAAAATCCACCTGGGATTATCATTATTTTACTTGTAAGATGTTAATTTACATGGAGATTTGGGTAAAGCTAGTCTTGTTCTTGCATTTAGGATAAATTTACTTCAATGATTTTACTTGAGAGTTGAAATTTGCAGTGAAATGATGTTCTCAAAAAAAAATTTTGTCACCTTGAGTGCTTTGTAAAGAATTAAAGTTCTTGAAAGGAATGGTTGGGGGCGGGAGGGGGGGGGGGGAATGGATGGCAAGGAGTAATGTTCAGGGAGGGTGGGTGGGCATTGCTCACCTATAGCATTGCAACGGTCGTGTCTGTTTTTGTGTGCGCAGTTTGTAATTTTGTTATTATTACAGATTTCGGACATTTACATCCTGCTCGCCTATGGCACTCAATGCTTTTTTGCACAACCAGATGCTTTAAAGGTACTTTCGGTTGTTTGAATTTTCGTTCTTTTTTTATTGCTTAGTTCTTTTAGGCCGCTAAAAGTTAATTAAGTGGTTCTCAGGAGCGCATGCCCATATTTTTTTTTTAGAGCGTGAAGCGTGTTTTATGCCATAGACTAAAAAAGAAATCTGATCACGCATCTGCGCTTTTACCAAACAATTCCTGGTGCCATATCTGCCCTGCTCCATTTACATGACAGTTTCGAAACGAATATAAGGGACGTTCAAAAGCATGACACAACTAAATATTTGGATGTAAAGAAAGGCTTTCATCATATGTGCAACATTTGCACTCTGAATCTAACTGAAACTAGAATTCAAACACAGACATTGTACTCCACAAAAAAATGTTAGCTACTGAAGTTTTTTTGTTTGGTAAAAGAATAGCCATCTCCAATTCTGAAAAATCTCAAATAAAAAGTAACGAAAAAACACCGCCCGCTCGAGTCAATTTTTTAGTACCACTCCTGAGTACCATTTAATTAATTTTTAGTGGCCTTATTCTGATGTAGGATGAATTCAGTGTTATCAGGTAACTTCAAATTGACTGATGTTCTGTCGTAAACGTAGCTTTAATGATTTTCTTTTATTTCCTGTATTTTTTCCTGTTTTTCTAGTGTTTCAATCAAAAGACAAGAAAATTTTTTTTTTATCTAGTCTGGGCTATCACCATTACAATCTTTTGCTTATCATGACTTTGACAGTCACATTATAGTGTCCACGGCCCATCTTGAGTTCGCCCCAGAATGAACACAAATAATCGATTGTACATGTTTAGTCGCAGAGCGACTTGTTAATATCCAAAGTAGTTACAAAAAACAATGGCGGCCGTCGGTTAAAGCCGCTCCCTCCAGGAAGACGTAGCCGATCACAAAATAAGTGCGGGACTCAAGATACGCGGCACACACTATATGCACAATTTTTTGTCTTTGCATTAAAATTCCTCATAATTTTTCAATAATTTCATGTGTTTTGTATTAACTGGTTCCAAAGAATACAGATCGTAGAATTACCAAGTTTTATAAATCTGCAGTAGCAGCTCTTTATTGAATGGCAGGCCATTTAAAAGGACAAAATCATCTCATTAGTTTTGCATATCTATAGAAAACTAACTTTTTTCTATATTTACACAGGTTTGATTGAATTGCAAAACGATGTGACACGGGAACAAAACAGAAAAAAAAACATAACAGAAACAGAAACATACAGACTTAGGTCATAACTGGGTCATAACTGGGTCGTAATGTTACATAACTGGGACTATTCGTTTCTAGTTTTGGGGCGGACGATTTTTCTCTCTTCCCCACCACACTACAAACTTTTAATAAAATAATATTAATAACTAGTTATTTGTGCAACCGGTGGGTTGGTTCATGTTTATTTACCACGTTAAGTACGAACTGTATATTTATTGTAAAAGGTTTCCCTTGACTTTGCCATGAAGTAGATTTAACTACGCACCGAACCCACATTACTAGAAGTGGGGTCACGTGACTAGGCTTCTTCTCTGCTCATTCTTTCGACAGTAGAATCCCTAACATGCTATCAGCAAAACTACGCTTACAGTTAGGAGACAGTGTGCAAGTATGCAGCTTTTTTATATTAACAACTTACCATGAAACAGTTAAGCCCGTAATAATCTACGGCTGCGTGATGTAATCTCATCAACTTCGCGACGATAGCGTGTGCCTAGGTAGCATGAAGCTAATGTACGGTTGTATTAAAGGGCCATGCTTCCTTGCAATACCTTGGCAACGACGAGGACGTGTATCTTCTCTTCGTGCCTCGCGACACGACGTACAATGCGTGCAACATGACAGCATCGATTAATAACAACAAGAAAACAATTTTTACTGCAGTACAAGATGGTGGACTGATTTCTGAATGACAGCATTCGATGGTTTGTTTTTGATTCGGTAACCCCGAAATGGCCGCCATGTTGGATTTTGAATTCTCGCTATGAGCACCTATTTAAATGTTCTACCGTCGTCATGTGATTACTGCCAGAAGCTGTTCCTTGTGCGAGAATTGCAAATTTTGGAAATAGCGAGATATGACAAGAATGTTGTAGCAATGTTTAAAATAATCCCTATTGCACTTTGTTCTTTATTCTTGTTGTTATTTATAATACGTTTAATTTGTTATGTTTTGCCGCATTCATTTAGAGGAAACTGGAAACTAACCGCAAGTAGATAACGATTGGCTAGCAAATAGTATTCGGTGAGAGAGAAGGTCTCGTTGCATAAACCAACCCTGAGCGAAGTGAACGATATGGCTAGTGTTCTTTGAAAAGTCACATTGCATTATTGCTGCTTCGTTCCTGTAGAACTTTCCTAGTAGTGTATTTTTAACGGCAAGAGAAAAATATAAAATATACAGGGCGTATCACAAAACCCGTTACAGTGCCATAACTCGAGAAGTAGTGAAGATAGCTTAAAGCAGTAAAAAATTGACTGACAAATTTGCATGTGGACTATCCACCACCAACCAATCTGTTGAACTTTGTGGGGTCGCCCCAAGGGGGGGTCGGGGGGGGGGGCAAAGGGACGTTTCTAGAAAATTTCAAATGGGAAGGGGGAGGGAGTTCGAGTGATACATTATTTAAAGGGTCTTGTCAAACCAAGCAGCTTCTGAAGGAAAAGTTTTTTGATATTTCAACCAGTGAAGGGGGGCAGCCAAACAAAAAAGCAATAATGGAGTGGAAAATCTTTTTACACCATTCAATTAGATGCAAGTTTTAGCCTAATTCTCGCGTAGTATATTGTGCAGATTTTAAGAGCTTCAAAATAAAAAGTTACGTGACGAGTGTTGATTTTGTTAATTTTTGTCGTTTTAGCTTGACCCCAGAACACCGTTCTGTTAGTTTTAACTTTACAACTCTATTGCTTCGTTAGTACACCTTGATTTGGTTTTTGGTTGCTTAACATTCGGCTGATTATTAGTGACCACAGGGTCCATTTCAGGCTTGTGTGCTCAAGCACTAGATGTTTTATTCTTATGATTATTATTATTATTATTATTATTATTATGAAATGAAGGTAAACATGTTGGTGCAATATTCATAGATCTTAAAAAGGCGTTTGATACCTTAGATAAAGATATTTTGATTGAAAAACTCTACAAATACGGCATTAGAGGTAAATGCCTAAATATCTTAATGAACTATCTAACAAACAGAACTTTCTGTTTTAAAATCAAGAGCAATTTGAGTCAGTGGAAAGATGTGGATTATGGGGTTCCACAAGGTTCCGTACTGGGCCCCTTACTATTTTGGGTTTACGTTAATGATATTGTGAGTAATGATTTCAAAACTATTTTAACAATGTATGCAGATGATATTTGTATGATCTCAATCAATTATAAACAAGATACCATGCTACGTAATCTGCAAACAGATTTTAATCAAATAATTGATTATTTCAAAATAAATGAACTTTATATCAACCCAGAAAAAACCTACTTTATGCATTTTACAACTTCACACATATGCAGAGAAAAATTAATTGTTTATTTACATGCAAATGATTGCAATAATATGAACTGCTCCTGCACCAAAATTAGACAAGTGGACAAAACTACTTACCTAGGGCTCGAAATTGACGAAAACTGGAAACATTACAACCATGTTGAAAACTTGATTAACAAAATTAGACAAGTAATACCCCTACTCTACAAAATTAGAAGTTATATTGATAGAAAAGTGAAAAAAAGCACTCTATGAAGCCTGGATCCTTTCTAAAGTTAGGTACGCTGGTATTGTCATAGGATCTACCTCGGATAACTTATTAAACAGACTTAAAAAAAACATTAAATAAAGCAGCAAAAGCACTTTTTAACAATGCAGCTGACAAAACAACGTCGGAAATTTTTAAAGAAAATCAAATATTTACTTTTAAACAATTATTCACCTACAGTGTCATCACAAGGTTTTACTACAGCAATAGCAATAAAATACCTGTTAATAGACCACAAAGGATTAATAATGCTTGGCTCCAGACACCAGTATGGAGAAACTCTTATGGCAACAGAGGAATGAGTTTTGTTATTCCTAAGATTTTTAATGACATTCCACTTATCCACAGAAACATCACTAGTACATACTTAATGAGAAAACAGATAAAAAGCTGGATATTTTGCGGAAGATATTCCTTATTCTTGGCAATGTGTATTAACATAAAATTACCAAACATGTAAATAAATTTAAGTAACTAGAATTTATCTTTTTTGTTTTTTGTTATTGTATTTGTCTGTTCCCTTCAGTGCACATACGGGCATTTATTGCTTCGTGCTCCTTTTGTATACTATACTGAATAAATTATTATTATTATTATTATTACTAAATACCTAAAACTAAGGTGTACCAGTGGTAACTTCAAAGCAGCTAGATAATTCTTTCGGTATCGCTCCCAATTAGAATGTGTCCGTATGAATTTGCTCCTGTGAAGATCAAATGCAGTTTTACCATTCGTTTTTTTTTGCCCATTGGGAAACTTCAGAACACCTTGATGAAAGGAAAAGCAAAGTGGGAAGTAGGAAAATTCCAACTGAACAAAAGTCGAACAAACAAGACCAAGAAAAAAAAAGGAACAAATGTCGTGGTGTACATACATCCTGTGGACTTCCTGTGGTACCGTTCGTGCGAATAGTTTAAATTGCTTTCCAAAAGACTCGGTTAATAAACAATGCAGTACCTCCAAGCTGGTGGCCTATATATCAAGTCGTTTTACAAAAAGCTCGGATAATGAATGATACAACTCCTCCTTACATGTGGCGTACATTTCAAACCGAAGGTTGCAACGCGTATGCAACCGATTACGTAACGCTTCTAAGCTGGTGGCGTATATCAAATAGTTTTCCAAAAGGTACTTTTAATGAATCATACAACACCTCCTAGCTGCTGGCGTGTGTCACCTCGTTTCGTAAAGGGCCTGTATAAAAATTTAAAAAATTGCTTCACAAAAATGTTGATGAAAAGAATGACGTCAATGTTGGCAGTCAGAGGCAGCAAGCAATCAATACCCTGCACTACACCAATTGAATGGACAGCAGTCGCTTAAATACTAAGGTTTTAGTATTACGAAACAGGTAAAAATAAATCTAATTTGTCCTGTACTGCGATTCGAACTCTGGATCTAGTAAGAGAATGCCATTCTTGAACTGCACTAACCAACACGATAACGCCTCGGATGCCAAAAACTAAGGTGTAACTGTGGTTTTTGCCCTTCAAGAGCTGGGTGCACTGAGAGCTGGTAATGACGCTTTCTTCTTCAAGACTTGGTGGGGACAACAGAAGGTGATCCTACCAAACATTGTCAGGGAGGCAAGGCATGGGAATCTTCATGCCTGGGGGCAGTAGGTGGCAATAAAATCCTCCACTATTCGGATCACACATGCTGTCTACCCTCCACCATAAACTCTGCCCAGAGAACAACGTTCCGCATAGACATTATCAGTGAGACTTACTCAGTACACAGTGTAAGTAAATAATAAATAATACTAGCTGTACCCCAGGCGTAACATACGCCGGCTAGCTGGTTCCCGCATACCTGAGCGTAACACTGCAGTGGCCCCGGTTTCCCTATTGTGTGGTCTGAATATCGCCATCTCTGCTCCCTCTTTGAACCCCTGCTGATTTGTGTTATGGAAGTAAATGTTTATTTTCAATGGAGGACGTTTCTCTGTTCTGATACCAAGCCCAACAAACCTAACAACGGTTGTGCATGCAGTGATTGTTTTATGTTTGCAGTAAATAACATTGAGAGTCACAGACACAGAGAGGCGTGGGAGTCGGAAGAGATGAGGCAGTGATGGAGAACCAGAGTCTTCAATAGTGCTTTATTGGGCCCTCGGCTCTAGGCCATGCGCCCGGCGCCCGGCCTAACTCCAAATACCAGAATGCAAAAGTCGCCAACAATTAACAATCGTACCAAGTCCAACAAAGGCACAACTCCAACAATGTTAGGTAATATACGTGACATACGTCACCAACATAAATAATAAATAAATAAAATGATAAAATTATTAAAATAAATAATTTAACAAAAATATAATAATATAGTAAATAATAATATAATATAATATGTTGTGTTGGAAGACAGTGTGGATGGTTCCTACAGAAGGCTCAGACATCGTAGTTGTTATAAACGTAGTTTGGTTTAATTCACTAGGGTTTGACCCCCAAAGAAAAAACTTACATTTCGCACTAAAATGAACCCAAAACAGTCATCACCAACCATAACAGCCAACAATGTTCAAAGGTTATTAACCACGAGAACGCATGCAACCATTGTGTACCCCGCGTCATAATATAATATAATATAATATAATATAATATAATATAATATAATATAATATAATATAATAAAATAAAGTAAAATACAAATAATAATAATAAATAAAATGTTTTCTATAAAATACGGTAAAATAAACAAATTTGAAATCCAGACTAATAGGTTCAAATTTAACGGCGCTAGGCATGAGGTGTGTCATTCACAAACTGTTCCGAACCGTAGTTCAAGCCCCATGCATTATTAGTGACGAGTTTTTGTTATATGTGGTTGGACGACGAGAAATGAAATTGTTTGTTTATTTACTTGAGTGGATTTAACGTTTTTCTTTCAGGGCACTTTGGTTGAAACACTCAAGGAAGTGAGTCCAGCTGGATTCTTGGGCG
The DNA here is from genome assembly GCA_023313725.1 of Lithobius niger. Lineage (NCBI taxonomy): Eukaryota > Metazoa > Arthropoda > Chilopoda > Lithobiomorpha > Lithobiidae > Lithobius > Lithobius niger. Next base: position 31,799 of record JAHWFP010236800.1, read on the forward strand.
TTCCTCGTGTTTATGAAAAGATGCACGACAAGATTTTAGAAGCGGAAGACCAAATGAGTCAAATGAAGCGTGCGATTGTCAACTGGGCCAAAAGATGCGGTTACAGCTACGCCCTAAGCAAGATACAGGGGTACCGTACATTTTTTAATTATACATTTCTGAAAAGTTAAGTTTCACTGTGAAACCATTTAAGCCTCTCCTGCTGAGCCAGTGGTAGTGTTCTCCTTAGTCGAACATAATAATAATAATAATAACAAGTTTCGTTGCTTGAGCAACAGGACGAGCAAGGACTGAATGGTCACTAACAGCAAGCCTAAACGAAAATCGCTTACATTAATGCGACAAATAAAGACTATAAGTTATTAAAAAAAAAATGATTTAAAACCATTTGTTTGAGGTATCATATCATTAATTTGAAAGCTTATCAAAATCTTAAAAACAGCTTGAGGAAACAAAAAAAAAAAAGAGTAAAAAGAACAAAGATACGTTACCCAGCGGAAAGGGGAGTCAATTTAGGGACCCAAAATGCATTATTAGAACCATTCTGGGCTACGATGTAAAAATCTCACAAGATTCTGTGTATTTAAAATTCTGCGGAAGCCTTGAACTGTACTTGATGATACCGCTGATTCTGGTAATGACTTCCATGGATCAATTACCCTCAAAGAGAGAAAGTGACTTCGCGTATTTGATCGTGCAGATTGTCGATCTAGCATTAATGAGTGGCCTCGAGTAATATTTGTATTGGATGGGTCGAAAAAAGTAAGTGCTAATGGACTGGATATTATAATTAAAAGGGAAATATTTGTAATTATAAAATGATAAAAACATTTCATGCACCATCCAGGGCATGCAAAGAAAATAGGAAGGGTCAAGGTTTACCATTAACACTTGCCCACGGAAAAGTTGAAGGACTAATTACAAAGCAAGTGAGGAATAAAAAAAAACATAACATACGACAAAAAAGTAAACCTAGCTATAGTGTCCGCGGCCTATCTTGTGTTCTCCGCAGAACGAACACAGATAATCGATTGTACGTTTTCAAGAGCAGAGTGCCTTGTTGATATCCAAGATGGTTACAACAACAATGGCGGCCATTGATTAAAGCCACCCCATCCAGGAAGACGTAGCCGCTCACAAAATACTTGCAGAACTCAAGATACATCGCACACACGATAGGCACACCTGGCATACCTCGTTATCTTACATTTTGCGAGTCTGGATTTAAAACATGGTAATGACGGAAAAATCACCACTTCTGCGGGCGGTTCATTCCATACTTTAACAACGCGATGCGACAAGAAACACTTACGACAATCGCTCACATTAGGCTGTACTGTACAAGGGATGTCCCCTGGTCCTACATTCAAATTTGTTGGATAAGAATCGGCTGTAATATAATCAACACTACAAAGATTACGCAAAAGAGCATAAGTTAGGGACCAGTCATTATTTATGGCCGGGGAGGGAGTGGGTCGGAGGAAATGAAAACGTGACTACCAAATTTTCGATGACCCCCAACCCCCCCGAGACCCTGAAAAAAATCTTGTTCCCCTCCACTCAAGGTCCAAAAATAATCTAACCCCCCAACCTCCAAAAAAAAATGCTGTTTTTGTATACCCATTGAGACTGTCTGAACATGATTTCTTGTAGCCATGATTAGTGTTGTAGCTTAACGAAGTAAGTATAGCTCTCCACACCAACAGTTACCATTAGTTGTAAGGAAACGTGTCCCGTTTTTAACGAAAAGACAGATTGGATTAAAAATGTTCTATAAAATGTTCCTCACACCCATCTCTTGTTGTGATTCATAAAATAAAATGATGAACACACTGTTTGCTTGTATGTCCAAATCCATAACATAGTCAGCATCTGAAAGACCGAAGAAGCCAAGAAACCAGGTGCCAAGTCTTTTCTACAATTTTTTTTGTAAAAACTAGACTTCCAGAAATGGTACTAATAGCTTCAAAACCTTGTAACACTGATATCAGCCGTTTTTAGAAATATTGATTGCTAAAAGTGCTACTTTTGAGGTCCAAAAATGACTTTTTCTTCCAGTTGGTCAGTGTGTTTTTGACCACTCCCTCTTGACGGGACCTGACAAATTTATGACCCCCCCCCCTCGAGAGGATCCAAAAACCTCTCCCAATTTCCTCCGCTCCCCCCCCCCTCCCCCAGCGTTAAATAATGACAGGTCCCTAAGCCCGAGATCAGATTTAAGCTTATGCAGGTCCAGTAAGTCAGCCTTTAAAGACTTTAGACGATCTCAGTATGGTTTATCCTTAATCACAGTAGTTACTTAGTGAACGATCTCTGAACCGACTAATTAAGTGTGGGACCAAACGGAACTCGCATATTCCAGAATGGGTCTGATATAGACACCAGAAAGCCCAAAATACTACCTTACGATCATTAGAGGTGAGGCAACGTTTAACCATGGCTTGTCTAGCAGTTTTTACCATGTAGTTTTTACCACTCTTAAGATCACCTGTGAACCAGATGCCAAGATCTTTGACTTCATGCACATGTGTTAGCTGGGTTTATCTGCCAGATAGTAATTAAAGTGATCATTTTTGGATCCAATATGGAAGACGCCACATTTGGTGCATCAACGGGTAATTACCAATTGTGCAACCAACACACCATATGCATCCAAGCAGAGGAGAGTTTCAGGGTCACACTTATGAATCATGGCCAAAACTGACCACAAAAATGTCTATGTAATCAGTAGTTTTTGTAAGTTCGACGCTGGGTTTGTGTTTGAAAGAGAGTATATAATTGGTATTCGGACATTTTCTCCCCAGACTTTTTCTCCCTGTTTGAAAACGATAGCGGACAAATTCTCCCATAACTCGGACATTATTTCTGCGGACATCATCCCCCTGGACTTTCACTCCCCAGACACTTTCCACAGTCCAAAAACCTAGAACAATTTGTTTATTTTCATTACTGTGCTTACCTTAAAATTGGTACCGTAACCATTTTACCCGAATTCACGGAGGAGGTGGAAGGGATTGCGTAATATGGTGGTGGTATGATAGTGGAACTCTTAACCTCTAAGTTTGTGCTTCTGTTATATTGTTTATTTTTATTTCACAGAAATGCAGTTGAACCAGCTGGTTATGGGCTCGCTAAACGATTGCTCAAGAAAATTCAAATTGGCCTTGGTTTGAGCAAAGCCAGCGTGATTTTGTGTGGGGCTGCTCCCCTTGCCACAGAGCACCAATTGTTCTTCTTGAGTTTAGGAATTACCGTGCTGGAATGTTACGGAATGAGCGAATGTACAGGTAAATGAGGAAACAGGCTTGAAATGCGAACCCTTTAAAACTTGAAATCCACCCCACGTATTCCGTTTATTGATTTGATTATTGCGTTTGACATTTTCTGTGGCGTGGTAACTTACATTGTAACGTTCCCCACGGTCGTTCCTTTTACCAATTCTAATACGTAGTCTTCTTAGGGCAGACCATCCTTGACAATAAAAAAAGAAGGTTAAGTGAGGGTAATGCTGGTATAAAAGTGAATGGAGTGAATTACTAATCAAGTAATAACTGACCACTGACCAATACTGACCTTGACAGTCTTTTATGATCATCAAAACACTCATTTGTTAACCTTTCTTCGTAGATTCTTAGTGTAGATTACGAAATTATGGACACCAACAAAGCAAGGCCAATGCACGATAAACAATGAAATTCTAATAGTTAGTTTGAGAATTTAGGAAACTACAGGCAACCGTTCTGTTGTGCAGTCCAAGGTCGCTTCCCTGCCAAATAGTCCTATAGTTCTCGTTCTATGTAGTACGGTGTCCTGATGATTCTCATGGCTATCGCATGTACCCGAGTTCTTGACCTCAGCCACCCTTGGTATTTTTTGGAAGATAACGACCCTGTGATGCCTCGTAAATTTATTGATTGTGGCATGTAATTAAGAAGCTAAGAATTTCCGACCGGAATTTTCTTGCAAAACTGGCCTTGCCTTCTGGTGCCATGGCTTCGGCTCGGAGCGCGTTAGCCATCCAGAGGTCATCAGTCCTGGATAAAGTATGCTGCAATCTGGACTCTGACAATTTTTTTTGCGTTGAGGTGAAGGCAAATTAAAAACAGTCTGAAACAAGCGGCTACAGCGACTGCCTATACTCGCACCGGTCTTCTGTACAGTTCCCCCACTTCCAATGTTGAGGCACACCTCTATTTAGCACTGCAACAGCTGTCTTTATTATACTAATCTAAAAGCAGTAACCATCACAACTGCCGGTTAAAAATGTGTTAGCTTTTAGGCCTATTTTACATTTTAGGCGTAATTGTCAGCTTTTAGGCCTAATTTTAACGAGCAGTTTTAATTTCATAAGTACCAGCTAACGGAGATTTGGCCTGTATAGTAAGCATATTCATTTTTGCAACCCGGTGCGCCTTCGGGCACACAGTTATAGTGTTAACAGCATAACGCGCAACGTAGCCTATATAGATCAGTGGTAGTATTGATGTGACCAGAGAGACGGTGTTGATGAAGCCAACAACGACTCGTAGCAACTTGACATTGCCATGGTAACATGATTTTGGGCCTAATTTTGATTTGTTGGCTTAATTTTTTTAAACGCAGTATTAACTTCGTAATTAGCAGATAGACCTAATGGAGAATTTGGTTCGACGGTAGCCTAAGCCTATTCATTCATGCAACAATGCAATGAAACTATTTTAAACGAAGATAAAATTCATTTGTCTTTATTGCGCGTCATCTTAGGACTTCAATTCGGGGATCAAATATTATTTTTAAATTTAGTTACGCCGAAGAAGTCTATTAGCTACAAGGAAGTAACGATGTTTTAATTTGCCATGTTATTTAACTAACTTCTCACACTGATTCTAACGTTGTAAACCGTGGTCGTCTCTATCTGGTTATACCGTTCCGAAGTTGAAAAAAGCGACTGACGGACGGACAAACTCGTTGCAATAGTCTTCTCAGCCGGTACGGCTGTACAGAAGACTCAAATAGATTAGGAAAGAAGAAACAAACAGCAACGAACATTCTCACGATTTTGCAATTTTCATTATGTGTAAGGGTATTTAGACAAACAGCAAATGCAAAACTAATGATTAGAATTTTATTCCAAGTTGTGTGTTGGTCGTGCCATGTCAGCGTTCTCAAGTTTCTCATTCACGCTGAGGTACTACAAAGCCAAGTTTAAAAAAGTTTGCATTTCGATCTCCATGATATTGACAGAGCCTACTAAATCAAAGTCAGTGATATCAATATGGTTAGTCAGCCTCCCATTCAATTTCATAACACGGCCTGCATAGCTTCATTGTCCTCGCATTAAATAGCTTTGATTGGCAGGGGTGGCTGGCCCAGTGTCTGCCCTAACCTTATAGCTGCGAGGAACGAAGCTACTTCTTCCGTAAACCTTGTCAGGGTGATTATATAAAGATCCATAGAAAAAGGAGTAACGAATACTGATTCAACATGCTTTTTGCATTTGATTATCACGTGATAATCTCGATCGTAGCTAGTATATTGACACGAAATATGGATTAGTGCCGAGAATCGAACCATTTGCCAACTCTGCTAGCTTGACATGAAAATCAATCCAGTCAAATATTTTGTATAAGATGAATACAGTTTGTGTAGTTCTCTGTTCACCTCATAAGATGGGTTGACAGCCTTAATATTGTTCTTCAACCCTCTTGCCTACAAAACAAATCGTATGTTCTTCTCGCCTTGTGCATAATTCTTCAGAAATAGTGTATCCGCCACCCCTGCCCCATCTTCCACTCGCCCCAGCATGTTATGGCGTTGGGCAGTCTGAGTTGCCATTAGACGATGTGTCCTCATATGAAGCTTGGCTCACATCTGAACCCAGACTATGGCCCTGGTTGAGGTTGCAGGCTGACAGCTGCTGAGGCGACCCATTTCTGCACACACACACAGTCATTGTGACACACACACAGTCACCACTGGCTCAATTACTAGGTTCGTATTAATATTTCTATAGTTTCGGTCAACTAAATCATTAGCTGGCGAAGTGTTGCCATTAGACTATAATGTCTTAATTTTGTGGGATGCTGTGATAGTAAACTGAAAGGTTTAAGCATCGTAAGATGGAGACGTGTACTATAAATTAATATTTGCTTGTTTTAGGGCCACACATTACGAACACAATGAATCATTTCCGAATCGGAAGTGTCGGAAAAAACAGTTCATATTTTGAAACAAAATTGGCAAACCCTAATGCTGAAGGACACGGAGAGGTGAGGTTGTTTTTTCTTTTCAAAAAAAAGTTTAGTAGGTAATTGACGAGAAACTAAATTGCAGACAATACGTAAACAACCATCGTAGCATCCTGGGACTTCCGTAAAGACCAGGGCGTCGTCATCTTTTCGTCTCGATGGTCATACACTGGTCTTCACTGCAGTTTCCTACGATGGAGGGTTGCTTACATTTATGTGGCAAATTTAGCCACTATTTTTGTCATCAAACAAACGTGATGTCTCCTTTTAATTCGAACAACAAGGTTTGGTTTGTTGATGTTGCAAATTTCCACACGTATTCATTGTGACAGCCAAATGTAAAGATTATGTAACTCGTTATGGAACTATATTTCATCAAATTATGGGAATTTTACTTAGTTCCTTATTTTACTTATTTTATAAACTTGGGAGGTTTGACGAGCTCCCAGCCGACGCCATGGTGCAGAAGGCGAGAGTAGCAATATTGCCAGCTAAATCCAATCAGAACTTCCTGGGATCATTGAGGGATCAAATGAACATTTTCACTTACTGGCCAAATGTGTACATGGTTTGCGACGCGATTCGATCTCCCATCCCGTTGGATGGAAGACCAAGACGTTAACTACTCAGCCTTGGCTTTGTTCGCCGATTTCAGAGCAGTGATCTTGACGAAAAAAAAACATTCAGAAACCCACTTCATCACTAAACTTGATTTTGCCTTCGTGCGTGGGCGTAGGCGTAGTATATGTTGGCATAAAAGGGTTATGTGGCTTCAACTGGATTAAGATAAAAAATTACGACTCTCGGGTGAAAATGCATCATTGAAAAAAAAACCTCTACTCATATATATATATATATATATATATATATATATTAAAAAAAATGAAATCTTCAAAGTGACGCCCTTTTCTAATGCTATACCTTAGGGTTATCTTTTCAAAGTCATCTCGGACCGGAGAGGGACAATTTTGCTAGGATATTCTTCCCTTAAGATGCATGAGCCTACTGCCATAACGTGTAGCCATACTACACGAATTTACTCATTTATTTTTTACACGAATTCACTTTTTATTTTTAATTGGCTTGCAGATTCTCATGAGAGGGCGCCATGTTTTCATGGGTTATTTGAAAATGGAAGAAAAAACTCTGGAAACTTTAGACGCTAAAGGATATTTGCATTCTGGTGACATTGGATGTTTTGATCAGGATGGATTTCTGTTTGTCACGGGAAGAATCAAGGGTAAATGTCGACAGCCATTTTACTTAAGAAAGATAAGTTACATTTTATTTTAACGCAGTAGGATTAATATTTGTTGTGTTTACTATGCAGCAGCTTGGGTTACTCCGCTTGGTACATGAAACTCATTCTCTGTCAGTATTGACAAACGGTGGGGAGGCAGCTATGGCATACTTCACAATTAGAATGGACGTAATCACAAACTCGCGTCAAGGCGTGTGCATCCGCCCAAAGAAATAGTCCCAGTTCAACTCACCAGCACACATAGGTATTAGCGAGAATTGTATTAGCGGCACATCTATTCAACGCTATTGCCTCAATAGAACACACATAGCCCCGCCCGCCCGGGGCGGGCGCCCCCCGGAATCAATGAGGCTTAATGTCGCGTCGACAGCCAGATCATTAACGGTAACCTCAGTCACAGTGTAGTGGTCGGGGTGCCACTGCGCCACACATTACAGAGATGTTAAACAAACCCAAACTCTAGATATTATCATAGAGTAAGGAAATAAAAGCAATTTACCTGCAATTATCTGCCAAGATCTTAAGGCCTCTCCAGACAGAAGGCAATTTCGTGCAAAGCGATGCGTTACTACGTGTCTACAAGGTCAAAATTGCTGCAAGCTTACGCTTCATTTTGTGTTTAAGCACTAATATTGAAGTCTTTTTTGCACCATACTGCGACACCGAGCAGCCGCGAGCAGCCAGTCTGGTTAGGCCTTAAAGCCCTAACCAGACTGGCTGCTCGCCGCTGCACGCCGACGTAGTGTGGCGTAAAAAAGACTTCAATATTCGTCCTTAACGCATCACAAACCACACGATTGCTGCAATGTTGACCTTGTAGGCACGTAGTTACCATAGCTTCGCACGAAATATTCTTCTGTCTGGAGAGGCCTTTAAGCCCTAACCAGACTGGCTGCTCGCGGCTGCACGGAGTCGCACTATGGTGTAAAAAAGACTTCAATAGTGGTCATTAACGCACCACCATCCATACGATTGTGGCAATTTTGACCTTGTAGGCACGTAGTCGCGCATCGCTTCGCACGAAATTTCCTTCTGTCTGGAGAGGCCTTTAGTGTCCACTGCGTAGATTTACCTGCGCACCTACTTCGTTTGCGCTATAGTTTGTTCCACATTATGTTTGCAGGAAACTAATTGTATCACGCCAAGTTTCCTTGCACTAAGAGGTGCAAAAACATGTGGATATCACACTTGGACACTCTACACAGTAACAGAGTGTATTAGTAGGATATTTACGTGTATTTTGCACTTGTAGTGGAAGGAAACGTGGCGTCATACAGTCAGTTTCCTGCAAACATAATGTGGAACAATCTCCACCTTGGTCGCTGAGGGTCATATACCATTAGAAACCACTATTAATCATAAATTCCTTCAAGCAGGAATGCATTTTTAATAGGAGAGTTAATAATTTGGACGCATTTCTTTTTAAAAACAAATATGTAAAAAAAAAAGGTGACTTTTTGACGTAAAGCATTTTTGCAGGGAAGGGGTGACATTTTGTCGTGGTGGCCATCTCGTGGTGGCATTTTGACGTGTTGCCCCAGAAAGATACTGTTCGAATTCTTAGTTTAAAATGCCGCAAATTTCGCATTTCTACCTAGCCTGGTTCCTGAGATTTCGAAAATACGAGTTCTAGAATTTATTTAGTTGGTTGGTCCGTTGGTTGGTTACACTTTTGTAGGCTGGGTGGAGCCCAAACGACAGAATGTAAGAATTATTGGCGCGGCAGCTTAAACAGCGGTTGCTATATGTGCCGTTTTATTTTTGGTCGACGTCGAGGGTGTGAGCTGTGAAAAGAGGCCACAAATAACTAAACAGAAAATAAATGCTGGAGTAAACGAAATCCTATTAAAATTAAAATGGTACGTAGCTTACGCCTATACTTGAAAAAAAAACCTAAAATAAGAAAAAGGCTGCAAAATGCAGCAGCAGTACGTCACACCAAAAGGCAAAGCGCCCAACTTAGCCGAGAGAGTATTGCACGTAGATTTGTTAGGAACATTAACAAATCATTACAATAAAAAACTAAATATAAGTTTGAAATGAAGATCTGTTTGCTCCGGCTCCAATAGGCCCAAAGCCTGTTTTGTAGTATAAAATTACGAATGAATTCCTACGATAGACGCCGTTATCAAGCAACTGTGTGAAACTTTTTAATTGTATGAGTATGTTTTCAATTATTTTAGCCAAAACAAACATTCGATCCCAAATGTCAAAAATACCAAAATATCAAATGTCAGCAATAGGCTGCAACAATAACGTCACATTGGCTATGGGAGTAGCATCTGGAGCTGGAGCCGGTCGTTGAGTCGGGGGGGGGGGGAGATGAGGCTAATGGCGCGTCGACAGCTATGTTATTAGCGCCAACCTCATCACAGTGCAGTGGCCCAGGTTGCCACTGCGCCCCTTCACCGGTCGCTGAGCTAGGAACAAGAGGCACAGGATGAAAATGGAGGTAAAAATCAACGGCGTCTTTAGTCAAGCCGACGCTGTGAGAGCGGGAAAGCCTAAAAATAAAGGTTGCGTTATCCAATCCTCTGCGAAACATACACTATGGTTTTAAATCGGAAAGGAAGAGGTTCCGCTTGGTGAAATTGAAGCAGCTGCTAACAAATTCAAATAATCAAGTATTTTTAGGTCCAAGAAAGCCGCTTTCACAGCATTGGCTTGACAAACTAGGGTAATATTTTTACCCCTTGCTCGACCGGCTCCAGGCTGAGTTTTCGTTCGTTCTAAGAAAATTAGGCCGTTAGTACAATAATTAGAAATTTACAAAACTTTAGATCAATTTTTTTCAAGATCATGGGTGTAAAAAGTTATAGTTTACACCCACGCCTTACTTCCTTTGAACGGCCTACACACGGCATAATTTCCTTTGAAACAACGAAAACTCACCAGATAACAGTGACAATGAAGCCTTATTCATTGCGGGTTCGTATCTAGAGCTAGTCATTGAGCAAGGGGTACTAGATACACGCGGAAGTAAAAATACTGGTGTATTTTGTCGAGTCCATGCTGTGAGAGCGGTTTTCTTGGACCTAAAAATGCTTAATTTTATACACCCGTGATAATATATACCAATGTGTCGACAGTAACGTATATATTTCTCAATGATACTTAAGAAGTGGGAGTATTTTTTTAGGCGGATGCACACTCATTTTCGCGTGTTTGTGACTAGTCCTGCATTCTAAAGGCGCGTTTACGCAACGACTCGCCTTTGCATTCTCGCAGCTAGAAGCTAGAAATTATCTGAAATTCCAACATGGCGGCGGTTTTAGTTCTGCCAGATCGCAACGAAACGAGTCAATAATTCAGTTTAGAAGCGATTGGGAAAATTGTTTCGTCAGGAGAAATTGTTTATCTTATTGTCACGAATTATACGATTGCAAGCATTTACTCAAGCGATGTCGGGTTTAGCTAATCCTGGAAGCGTTGTTACCATGGCAACAACATCTTTGCCATCGCGATTAAATTTCAGCTGCGAGAATGTAAAGGCGAGTCGTTACGTAAACGCGCCCTAACTATGGGGTACACCGTAGTCTTGTAGATGTGTAAGTTAAACCCCCTGGGTTGGCATTCTTTTAAATCTCAATTAAACCAATACGTCTCTTCCTGACTTGATTTGAATTACGTATTTTTTTCCCCAGACATCATAATTACAGCTGGTGGCGAGAACGTTGCTCCTCTGTTAATCGAAGCCATTGTAAAAGAAGAAATTCCATGTGTCAATCAAGCTGTTGTCATTGGAGACAAACGCAAATTTTTGTCAGTTCTACTGACCCTAAAAGTAAGCACACTATACGTATTTACTATTTTGTAACTGTCTGCGTCACAGCCACCTACAATAAAGGCGGTATCATCTTAGCCTCCCACAATGCTCTACAAAACGGCGAAACAAATAACGACACGGCAAGTTTGCCAAGTGGCGTCATCTGTTGACAGAATTTGGAATCCTGGTCGGTTAGTTTGAAATTTCGCCGCTTGGTGTAGAGATGGCAGCATGCAGCAAACTTGCGCTTCCTTCTATGTCAATGGTTGATTTTACTTGCCTAATTTGTTTCGATCTGATCCGGCATTTACTGTAGGTGGCTGTGTCTGTGTCTGCGAAGAACGTGTCATGGAAGCAAAAGCTTAATAACAAAGCGTGTTTCAAATCTGTATGTTGTTTGAAGCCGGTTTTGTGACACGATGTTCAGAGCTACAAGTGCGGCGGGGGTGGGGGCGTAAATATATTACCACGCACGAGGATAAAAACAGAATAATAGTAAATAATAATAGAGGAAGACGAGCTGTGCGTGTGAGGCGGGGGAGGAAGAAGGATGGAAGCAATGTTTCAGTTGGAAGTCGTAAAAAAACTTGGGATGAGGAAGGGGGAAACTAAAAATATATCAGTTTCACCTTCAGGTAAATTTTCTAGCCACGACCCTGTACAAAAACCCAAAAAATCTTAGGCTTGGTTTTCGTTTTCTCCTGAGTTTTATTTCCGTTTTATATACTGCCTTCAAATTCATTAATTGTATTAGGCATTGGGAATGGTTTTAGTGTATTTAATTTCTTACCTTGTAATGTACTTCGGACGCAGGAGTGTCGATGGCCGTCGGTTTTTACGTTAAATAATGTGTATTTACGAACCTATACACTAGGATAAGTGTCCATGTCTGACAGGATTTTCCTCCCACAGGATTTGATGTAAGCTTTTTTAACGCGGACTTATGAGAGATAGAATAATAAACCAATGTAAATGAAAGCTGAAATAAAACGCTTTCAGAATCGGTAATAAAGGATAAATAAGGGCCCCCCGCGCACTAGGGCGGCCAGGTGTTACGGCCATTGGTCGTCACGGCCAAAAAACACGGTGACATACGCAGCGGCCACGTCCGTTTTCCCTTGATTATTCCCGATCACGTGGCAAAAAATGAATACGGAGCAAGCATTGTCGCCCTGTGGTCGCCTGCACGCTGCCCGGGATACCAGTGGCTGCTGCGACTGACTGGCCGCGGTGGCTAAAGTGCGAGGTGCTACGTATATTGTAAGCATTATCACTCTTCGCAGCGACCTGGCTGCGCGGCTTGGTCGCTGCAACCATTGAGAATGCTTACAGTATACATAGCACCGCGCACTTAGCCGTCGCGGCCAGTCAGTCGCAGTGGCCACTGGGATCCCGGGCGGCGTGCAGGCGACCACAGAGCGACCATACTTGCTCCGTGTTTATTTTTCACCAGGTGATGTAGAATTATCAATGGAAAACCGACGAAGCCGCTCGGCATGTCGCCGTGTTTTTTGGCCGAGATGACCACTGGCTGCACGACCTGGCCACCTAGTGCGCGGGTGGCATAAAGAGAAAATAAAGAGTAAAAAATGGTAATCAGATTAAATAGGGATTACTCAAATAAAAGGAACTTTGGTACTTCGACTTACGTTTTCGATTTTTACACTTTTCGAAGTTAAATGAAGGGTAAATAAGGACAAATTAAGGTAAATAAGAATAAATATTTATGGTTTGCCGTTGAATAACGTTTTGTTTTTGTTAATTTACCCTTATTCACCCTTATTTACTCTTATTTTCCCTTATTTGTCCTTATTTACACTTCATTTAACTTTGAAAAGTATAAAATATAAGGATAAATAGAAAGTAAATAAAGGGCAAATGCGGACAATTAAAGGGAAATTTAGAAGAGTAAGAACGGGCAAATAAGCGTAAACGAGTGGCTGCAGCGACTACCTAGTCGCAACCAGCCTTCTGTACAGTTCTGCCACTTCCTCCACTTCCGCCAATGAAGTTGAGGCGCACACCTCTATCGCGCACTGCAACAACGATCTCTATTGAATAATCTAGTAGTAAATCTTCACAATTGCCGGTTTAAAATGTTAGCTTTGAGGTCTTGTTTTAGAGATTTTATGCGTAATTGTCAGCTTTTAAGCCTAATTTTAACTGCCGTTTTATTTCGTACGTGCAGCTAACGGAGAACTGGGTTGTAGAGTAGGCCTATTCATCCATGCAACACGGTGTCGAGACTACTTAAATGTAGCTAATGTGTGTCGTTAACGAAATCCTTTTATTTTTGCGATTGAGTGTCTTCCTGTAGTGGTTAAATGCGACGATTGTTTCGTTGAATTACGTCAAGAAAGCCTAATAGCTATAAAAAAGCAACGACGTTATAATTTGACGTATTTTTTTTTTTTAAATCCGCTGACTACCTCTGAAAAAGGCGAAGGACGGACGAACGTAGTCGTTGCTGTAGTCTTCCCAACCGTTTCTGTTGTACAAAAAACTAATAAGGGTTTCAAGGGTAAATAAAAACAAAACTTTATTCAACGGCAGATTGGGAACCAAGGTTCGTCAGTCAACTTTTTATTTTGTGATTTAACAGCTTTCATTCGCTGAAATAAAAGGAGATGATATCCTTGATAATGGTTGATCGAGCGTGCTTCGAAATATCGCAATTAATTTTGCTCGTGCGTTTCTATGTGCCTTTATTTGACCCCAATTAAGACTGTTAATGCCAACCGATAATGAATTTGTAGTTTAAGAGATTTAGCCATAACTAAAGCGTTGACGAAGCGGACGATCTGCATAAAGACTGCTCTTGTGAGAATATTGGAAAACGCAAATGTCACAACCACCCCCACTGGGACACAAACCCAGGACTAGTGTGGAGACCAAGGAGCATGTTGCTTTCCCACCTTGGGTGTGTTTGTGGCCTTTAGGTCACCATTGAAAAAGGTTGAACAGCTAAGCTCTGCTGGAGCCTGTAGCCAAGATCTGCCCTGGTAGCACAGTGGTTAGAATGCCCGGCTAGTAAGTGGGGAATCCTGGGCTCGAGGCCCAGTTGGGGCAGTTGTCTTTTCTTTCTTCTCAGATTATAGTGATTTCACACGGAATAATTCGTCTCGGGCTGGGGGCTGGAAGCGGCCAACCGTCTTTAGCAGATTCTGGAGGGCCAACGCGACCTGATTTCAGACGGTTTAATTATAAGCGGCCGTTGTCAGCCTACTTGTTTTGACAACCACCGGTGGCGGGACATTTTTAACTACAATGAAGCTTTGTTAGCATTTCCAGTAGCGTGGCACGGCGCGCGTTCGGATTTCAGACGGAATAATTAAAGCGTGCCGAGCAGCGCCAGCCCGGGCTGGCCGGTTGTTGGGTAGCGGCCGTCGTGGCTCGCTTGCTCGCGGCGTGGGACGGCACGGCACGCAAACATTATTCCGTGTGAAATCCGCGGGCGCGGCATGGCATAGCATAGCACGCAAACATTATTCCGTGTGATGTTTGCTTAGTTAGCGGGGGTGGAGGGGGGATTGAGGCGTAATGGTGCGTCGACAAATAGGTCATTTTCGCTAATCTCATTCACAGTGCAGTGATTCCGGTTGCCACTGCACCCCACTAGCCAGAGATGTTAAAAAACCTCCAATCTAGATTGTATAATACGTCTGTATGTCCCGCAAAAATTTAAAAATCCCGGACAGGTGGACAAACTTATTGCCCAATTGACGCGTTATGCTCGCGGAAGATGTAAACGACGACGAACACCATCGAGTTGGTGGCAATCAACAAGCAAACGACAGACCGTAAGTGGCCGTCGACCCCAGGAGGGATAACAACTCTCAAAAGGAAGCAATGAGTACGTTGGTGTGACCAATACGTATAACGAACGGGCTAACACCATCGTCGTTAGGTTTTAGCCATAGAAGATGTAACGACAATATTTTGCTTACACATTAAAATATACAATCAAGTAACGTGCTTGTTTTACCCATATTTAATGTTTGAGATGTTTTCCTTTACGTGTTACAGACTGATGTAAACCTCAACACGTTGGCACCTTTAGACACCCTTACATCTCGCAGTCTAGAATGGTGTCGCAACATTGGTAGCAATGCTCGGACAGTACAAGAAATGGTTGCAGATGCTGAGGGCGTTGTAACTTCGGCAATTCAAGCTGGAATAGACAGAGCTAACGCCAGGGCCGTCTCCGCTGCACAGAAGTTACAAAAGTGGGCCATTTTGCCACACGACTTTTCAATTCAGGGTGGTGAACTTGGTAAGTGAAAATTGTTGTTCAATACCGGTCAAAATTAGAAGTTAAAATAAATACACAAAAATCACTAAAAATTATATAAAGGAATGAGGAAAACAAGCCAAACAGGGAAAATCATACACGAGAAATAACGTAGTGCAGTAAGCCACCTTTATGCACTTACGTTTCGTCGGAGTGACATGGCTCGGATTCGAACTGGCAACCCAATTCGTCACGGGTTCAGTGAGTCGTTTTTATGACAGTGGAGGAGCAGCCCTAGCGATAAAGGCGCTATGTCAATGATCTGGGGACGAACTGGATTGCCAGTTCGAATCCGGGTCAAGCCACTCCGACGAAACGTAAGTGCATAAAGATGGCTTACTGTACTACGTTATTTCTAGTGTATGATTTTCGCTGTTGGATTTGTTTTCCTCTTTCTTTTATAAAATTATTAGTACTGATGGCTGATGGAGAAATCGGTGGGTGTGCTTAAAATGGATTGCACGAATATATTTTCGGCATGAACAGGACACGGCGTGACTAGGGGATGACCACACTAGGGGATGCAGGATGTTCACAAAGTCTGTGTTGTGTTTTGATCAGTGGGAAAATTAGTGGTAGACGAAAAATATTTTTATGATCATTTACGATTTTTTTTTCTTTAAGCTTTTGATTTTCTGCCACGCCTAACAGAAATTTCGCCTCCCCATGTTTGTGTCATTAGGCTCCGCCACAAAGCAGAGACTACCTTCCCTCTCAATGTGGGTCGAGAAGTCGAGAACTGGACTCTTCCATTCGCTCGTAGGCAGGCCAACCTTCACAAACAGTGCTGCCAGATTTAGGGATTTACCCCTAGATCTAGAGGTATTGATTGCCTCTTGGGATGAAAACGGGTGTGGACAATATCTGGGAGGGGGTAGGGAGGATGAGGGTGAAAAAAATTAGGGTACTTCTTGGTGGCGGAATTTATTTGTTTTACTTCCGTGTTATCCTGTTACCATTCATTAGTCATTAATTTAAACTAAGGGACTCTTGCATGACGTCACCTACAGGTTGGCGCCAGCAGCAGC
The DNA here is from genome assembly GCA_023313725.1 of Lithobius niger. Classification (NCBI taxonomy): domain Eukaryota; kingdom Metazoa; phylum Arthropoda; class Chilopoda; order Lithobiomorpha; family Lithobiidae; genus Lithobius; species Lithobius niger. The sequence continues at coordinate 48,372 of JAHWFP010236800.1, forward strand.
GTCACAGATCGGAGGGAGACCACGGCTTTAGCTGGTGGTCTGCCATTTGTTACGTAGACGTGCAGGTGCAACGATGAGATGACTTGACCTTGACCATTTATGTTGTACGTTTGTGGTGTATAGACTTTTTAAAAATAGGAAAATGTACGTTTTGTTTCTGTAGCATTATGCAAACGATAAGTGGTCGTGGTGATTTTTTACCTGATTTAACATGATTTTTAACCCGATTTCCGATTTTTGTGTAAAATCGCAAATCTGAAAACCAAGTTTCACTTCCATAGTTGGCCAAACTTTGCTGTCCGTCTCTTACTAGTCGTAGAGGTGAGCTGATTGAAACTTTCAAATGTGTGGTGCTGGACATTCCCTCACTTTTCATGGGAAGTAAGTCGTTCGTAGTTGGTACCACTAGAGGCCACCCATACAAGTTACAGGTCGATTACGCTACATTACTTGTTCGTAGAAACTTTATTACCAATCGTGTTCTTCCCTACTGCAATACCCTCGCTACACATGCACAACAACAACGTCGGAAACAACCTTTACTGTTCACAAAACCTTTGGAAGTTTGACGCGCTCCCAGTCGAGGATATACAGCGCCACAAGACAAAAGAGACAATTGTGCTTCTTAATTCCAATCGGAAACTCCTATTGTGTGCGAGGCGTATCTTGAGTCCTCCAAGTATTTTGTGAGCGGCTACGTCTTCCTGGAGGGGGTGGCTTTAATCGATGGCCGCCATTGTTTTGGTAACCATCTTGGATATCAACAAGGCACTCTGCTACTGAAAACGTACAATCGATTATCTGTTTTCGTTCTGCGGAGAACTCAAGATAGGCCGCGGACACTATAGGATCTTTTACGTTCCACAATCTGTTCCCGAAAATGCCAGGGGTAGCTGAGGTCAGGCTCGAACTTGAGATCTCTGGCACATGAGACCAACAATCGTGCCACACGACAGTTGTTTGCGCACGAGAATTTTCAAAAAAATGGACAGGCGAAGGCGAGGCTAACAAAGTCAAAATGTTACAACAAAGAGGAGAGGTGGACAAGATAGATTATTTATTTTATTTATTTATACAGAATGCCTTGGTCCGAAGCCATGCGCTCTCGTACAGAATTACTTAAGCCTACTTAAACTACAAAACTATAACACGAGACAAAGAGCAGGACAGACAGCAATATCATGTCATCAGGAAGTAGGGACGGAGAAGGAAACAGTGTAGGGAGGGGTTTTTAGTACGTGTGGGAGCTGCCCCAATGCCAACCCTACAGTTAAGGGACTTGCTTGAAAATGTGCCGTGATGCTTGTCAAGGGGTTGCGGGAATTCCAAATTAACCTTAACCGATGGAACAAGGCTGGTAGTCGTGGTTCAGTTTTGGTGTTAGTTTAATGTTAAATATCAGCGATCGTGTGCTCAGGCTGGCCTGAAGTTCAAGGGCGACACTAACCTTGGCTTAGGGCCTTAAATGGAATGTCAACGGCATTGGGCTTACTTGTGAAAATTTGGATTAGTTAGTTTCGGGCTATTTCATACGTTGACTGCTAAAATAAGTAGCTACGGGGTTGCAGTGCAGAACTAGCAACAGGGTTGGTATGGTTTGAATTTAAGTTCGGGGTTTGGGGAAATTGGGAAAAATTCTAATTATAGGGCCGAAATTACCTTTCGATGCGGAGAGTTGGTGGCCGAATGGAATTTTAGGTTAATAGCTAATTGTTGGGAGCACCCAGCGGAAGACCAAGCGAGCTCGAGCCGTTACAATTGATGTCAAGCATTATGTACAGACAAATCATAGCTATGTATTGTTACAACAATTGATCAAATAGGATTATTTCAACTAACAATGAGTATTAATTTTGGAGAACAATGGCACATTACAATTTCACGTCATGTGGACTTCGGGCTTGGCAGATTACACAAATGACATCATCAGCGTAACCTTGCTGGGGTGGTACAATTCCAACGTTCAAATCCGGAATTAAACTCGCAACAACAGAACAAGATGCAACGATGCTTGGGCGCGGAAAAAATAACATTGACGTTGTTTGTATCTTGTTAGAGTTAGCATTGTTAACCAAAGAAAGGCTCACTAGTTGTGGAGAACCGAAATGAAATGGTCTTGGTTTTCGTTTAAATCTTCAAGTTTCAAACCATAGGGTGCAATTTCTTTAATTTTGAGGCTTTGGACGGCTAATATGACTGAATGACTTATTTACTTCTTCAATGCGGGCTTCGGGAAGCCAGTTGAATTGGTTCCGCGATTGTTTGCCACGTTATTGATTTGATTTGATTCTTTATTGAGCCAAGAACAAAAATGCGGCCTTCAAGCCACGGTACAAAAATCAAAATGGATTAGATTTCACTCGAACGCAACGAACTATAATTTGAACTCCAATTCCAAGGAACAAGGATTATTACATGCCAGCGTCCATGCACACGCTTGTACATTAATAATCGAACAAACAAAACGGTTAGCTATTTCAAGCACAAGAAATACACATACAAAATATAACATATACACGCACATGAACAAATCTAAAACCACAAACTCATACAAAGCAGCCGCCATAAACGGCAACCGTCTATAAAATTGAAAGATAAAAAATACATACACAAAATGAACACGTAATTACTCACACGTACTACAACTAAAACAGAAACCATCAAACATAAATACAGGCAAAAAAAAACTGCATTAACTATAGAGTCTGCGTGTTTCACAAATTATAAATGCACACACAATACGCAGTATAGCCACTCACACGAAACAGACTTAAAATATAAAACAACAAAAAACAAGTATAAAAGAAAAGCTTGTACAATACATAAATTAAGCACACACACAAAACACGCACACAAACATTAAAATTTTCAAACACAAACTTCGTTCACTTACTGACATAACCATTGAGTAAGAACAGTTCTTGTTCCATGGAATTGGAGTTCAAATTAGTTCGTTGAGTGAGTATGGAGGTACGAACTCTAATGCTTTTTTTTTTATAAACAGCGAAGCCGTTTTTTGTTCATTTAATTTGTAATTAGCGCATATTTTTACGATTTGATTTCTTAAACTTGAGAAAACCGCGAATTTGTCTGCAATTCTGGTCAAGGCTGTTATGATTATTTTTCTGAAATTACTTTAAATTGACATCTTTTTTTTGTTAAAAATGAATGTAATTTTTTCTTCTTTCAGGGCCAACTATGAAAGTCAAACGACAGGTGGTTTATGACAAGTACATGGACACCATTGAGAAGTTTTACACACCATAGCTATAGCAGGGTAACACGCCGTGGTGTATGTGGAATACAATAACTTCACAACGTTGTGAAGCACGTCACGGCTAAGGTGGATACCATGGGAGAGGCTGATGGACAAACCCCTCTCCCCCACCTTCAAATCAAATACTCGGAAAATCACTGAAAAGTCTTAGTTAAATTAAGACGAAAATCCATCAGAACTATAATTCAGCCTTCAGCCCATGCCCATTCAACACATCGTTCTCAATCCGACCTTGGTCGCGGCTAAACCACTCTAGGAGTTACGTGCGGTTGGTGGTGGGGGATCGTGACGGAGATGGAAGGAGGGACGCTTTCCGTGCACCTTCAAGAACTCTGTAACTTTTTTTTCAGAAAGAAATAAGAACGTAAATCTGATTTCTAGTAAGGCTTTAAAAAATAATCTGGTATTAGGTTAAAGATAATTATTAGTTATTTTCAAAATAAATAAAAATTATTCTAAATTTTAACTTTTCCACAGAGTTTTATTTTGACGGCCTGCGTTTTGTAAGATGAAATGGATGCATCTGCGTAGGCACACATCTGTGAATACCAACACACGAAGGGACGCAATAGAGGACTGTCAGTGTTTTTTGACTGTATAAGCCTATTTATTAAACCTTTCATAAAGCCACCTTATAGTGTCCGCGGCCTATCTTGAGTTCGCCCCAGAACGAACACAGACAATCGATTGTATGAATTTGGTGGCAGAGTGCCTTGTTGATATCCAAGATGGCTATAAAAACAATGGTGGCCGTCGATTAAAGTCGCCCCCTCCAGGAAGACGTAGCCGCTCATAAAATACCTGCAGGACTCAAGATACGCTGTGCACACAATACGAAATACAACATCGAGCTTCAGCAGGACGATCGTAACATCATGCGCAGAGGAATTTAAAAAAAAAAAAATTTTTTTTTTTGCTAAAAATATCCCACACATGGTGACACGACGTAAGAGCCGGGACACAAAAAAAAAATCGTCTTTGGCCATATTGCGCAAGACGATGACGTAGGCCTATATGTCCGAACATAAAAACGACGGACTTGTGGGATGATAGGTTTAAAACCTTCATAGTTGGCATTGCGGGATGTGGATATCAGTGATTCGAAATCTGGCCATGTTTTGATATTGTGTATAGTTAATTCGTACTTCGCGTGTACTATGTTTATTATGAGTCCTGAGTTTTATGCTAATTATTATGAGAACTTCGTACTATCATGAATTAATTTAATAAGTTATTACTTTGTTATTATAGCATATTATTCTGTATGATGAGTAGCCTTTATTGGCACTGCAGATAAAATGAAATAAAAAAGTTAGTTATCCAGTGAACTGTAAGTATTTTTACTGTTTTTAATGTGTGATTTTACGTCACTATTGTGCTTTTCACCTCCTCCTTACATTTCCCTCTCCTTCAGTTGAATTTCTCGCACCCCATTTTGAATTCAAATTTTCTTTACCACCTCCTCCCCCTCCCCATCAAAAAAAAATTCCTGGGCGCTTCCTAAATGCCTACATCTTTTAAATCTACTTCCTTCATGGAGTATCCGTTTTGTCACTGTCTCTCAAAATCGACTGGGATAGAAAGCTGCAGGTCTTGCTTCTCAGCTACAAGCCATTTCATTCAACAGAGCTAGCATCCTATTTCACCAAGGCAACAATAGTAGGCAACCTGCCCGGGCGAGAATTGAACAGGAGCCAAGAGGCGTTGAGGAGAAACTGTTAGGAGATTTTTTTACGAGTATTCGTAAATAATGACGGCCAATGTATAATCAGGCTGAACCCCCAATGTGCGACCACCATGCAAAATGCAAGGTAAATTTCATGGTAAATATTAGCAGGATGCTATTAAATTAACTCCCAATATTCAACAGAAAATCTCCTATACGCTACATTTTAAAATGGAATTTTAGCAATGGATTGACTAACGGTTAAGTAGATAGACCTTTGGGGCCGTACTTTATGTGGAGGATCAAGACAAATTGTGTTGGGAGGAATGTACCTTTAACTTCGTTATTGCTGTTTGATACAGCCTCGATTTTTTTTTAATACAAAGTATTTATGTATTACATTAATTCTAGTGCATGATTTTCCCCATTTGGCTTGTTTTCCTTTCCTTTTACTATTGTGTTTGGACAATCTTTTTGATAATTTCTTTATAAATATACAGAAACAAATCACCCTGAGAACGAAATAGAGTTCCAGGGTGAACTACAGTTCAGACTTGCTGTCACAGACGAAATGGACAAGTTTGATGAAGAAGTACTGAAGCAGTCATTAAAACAACTGTTAGGATCTTCTTGTGCTTCACAAACAAATACGCCAATGTTTGAGAATAATCACGCAGAACCCCCAATGTGCGACCACCATGCAAAATTGTACAACGATTGGGTCTTTATATCTTAAGAAAATCGATGCACACGATTTTCAAATCGTTCAGAAAAAAATTATTGTACCCAGAGGTACCATTGCTGCAAAGCTCCTAAAATAGCTGCTGCTGCTGCAAGCGTTTTTTTGTGTGTCAGAGAGTTGCTGATAAAAAAGGAAACCGAAATGGAAATACCGATTTGTATTGAGGTGGAGGGTGACACTCCACCCAGGTGGTTCTCTGTCCTGTGCCTAACACAAGAGCTTCAAGATTTTAAGTTTGAAGAGCAACGTCAACGCAAACAGTGTGAACAGTTTGGTCGTGGCAATGGGTGTATTGTTGCCACGAAATTTACTGCTGCACAAACCGCAGCAGTGCTCATCAGATGGAACATGGCCCCCAACGCTAACATCAACCACGGTGCGGGAACTGTGGTGGAAGCCACTCTGCATACTCTCTAGACTGTCTTGTTTCAGCAGAGGATCGTCATGACGTACCAGCAATTCAAAACTTCGAGCACTGCAATTACAAAGCAGCGTTTAAAAGTAGCATGTAAGCTACGAAACATTCCTTATTTAAATTAAGTTTTCAGGAATCGACCAAATCCAGACATTAGTAGGAATCACTATTTTCAGCATCAGACAAAAGAGACTGACATGCACACGCCCCCACGTAACCGGAAGTCACGTCATAACCCATGTGACTGGAAGTGACACTTCTTAATGGCGTGTCGACAACAAGGTCATTAGGGTCAAGACCACTGTTCATAAACTATGCACCAGATAGTGTGTGTGAACTTTATAGGGTAAGTTCGAAAATGGTTATGGTTTGCTCAATTATGCTTTTAATCTACAGTTCACATAGCAACGTCTAATTTTTGGTCAAGAATAATTGCATCAAAAACGGACCATAAAGCATCTCAGCTTAAAAAAGTTCATACACATCTAACAGTCTCAGTAGTATACAGATCTCATGTATGTCGTATCATTAACACAAACCACTACATCCCCCCACCACATGCACATATGGTAATGTGTAATTTTTTTCAGAACAACAATTCGCCGAGTGCATCTCTGTTTTCATCATATTCTAGGGAATATTAAATCTGTGATTCACTTCACGTTTCTAGGAAATTCTGAGTTCTCCCGTTAATAGATAATGCTGTTGACATGCCGTTTAACTAGGGTGACAATTGGGCAGTCATGGCTTAGTAACTTAACATAGTTGTTACTCTTTAATATTGTCTCCATAATTTTAAAAATTATAAAGAATTTATGTACCTCGTTATTTCTATGCATGATATTATCCGTTTGGCTTGTTCTCGTGTTTCCTTTATACTAGTTTATTTGGACAATGTTTTCAAATAATCATTTCTCAGAAACATAAAAATTTAGAGAAACAAAAGACCCCAAGAACGAAATGGAGTTCCAAGCTGACGGTTCAGTCCAGACTTGCGGTCACAGAAGAAATGGGGCAGTTAGATGAATGGTCACTAAAAACAACTCTTAGGAGCTTTTGTACGAGTATTCGTAAACAAAAATGGCCAATGTATAAGGTTAATCATGCTGAACCCTCAAGGTGCGACCACCACACAAAATGCAAGGTAAATTGCATGTTAAATATTAGTAAGATGCTATTAAATTACTTCCCAATATTCGACAGAAAATCTCCTAGACGCAATATTTTAAAATGGAATTTTAGCAATGGATTGACTAACAGTAAGCAGATACACTTTTGAGCCGCCCTTTATGTGGCGGATTAAAAAAATTGCGTTGGGAGGAATGTACTTTTAACTTATAGTTATTACTGTTTAATGTTGCCTCGATGTTTTTTTAATACAAAGTATTTATGTATTACATTAATTCTAGTGCGTGATTTTCCCCATTTGGCTTGTTTTGCTTTCCTTTTACTATTGTGTTTGGACAATCTTTTTGATAATAGTTTCTTTATAAATTTACAGAAAAAATTACCCTGAGAACGAAATAGAGTTCCAAGATGACGTTCAGTCCAGACTTGCGGTTACAGAAGCAATGGCCCAGTTAGATGAACATTCCCTAAAACAACTGTTAGGACCTTTTGTACCAGTATTCGTAAACAAATATGGAGTCTCAGGCTGAACTACAGCCCAGACTTGCTGTCACAGACGAAATGGACAAGTTTGATGAACAAGTACTGAAGCAGTCACTAAAACAACTGTTAGGATCTTCTGTGCGTTATTCATAAACAAATACGGCCAATCTTTGAGAATAATCACGCTGAACCCCAATGTGCGACCACCATGTAAAATTGAACAACCATTGGGCCTTTATATCAAATCGTTTAGAAAAAAAATTATCGTACCCAGAGGTACCATTGCGTCAAAGCTCCTAAAATAACTGCTGCCACAAGCGTTACTTTGTGTCAGAGAGCTGCTGAAAAAAAAAGGAAACTGAAATGGAAATACCGATTTGTATTGAAGTGGAGGGTGACATTCCACCCAGGTGGTTCACTGTGCTGTGCCTAACACAAGAGCTTCAAGATTTTAAGTTTGAAGATCAACGCCAGTGCAAACGGTGTTCACAGTTTGTAATGGCCATGGGTGTATTGTTTACTGCTGTGCAAACTGCAGCAGTGCAACTGTGGTGGAAGCCACTCTGCATACTCTCCCGATTGTCTTGTTTCAGCAGAGGATCGTCATGACGTACCAGCAATTCAAAACTTCTAGCACTGTATTTAACAAAGAAGCACTTAAAGCAGCATGTAAGCTACGAAACATTTCTTTATTTAAATTAGGTTTTCAGGGATCGACCAAATCCAGACAGTAGATGACAACTAGGATGACAATTGGGCAGTCATGGCTTAGTAATTTGACTTAGTTATCACTCTTTAATATTGTAATCTACATTATAATCCTGGATGCAGGCTAAAAGGAAGGCTAAAGCAAAAGGGAAGGCTAAAAGGAAAACCACTTCTCCCCTCCTCACTCCCGCATTGAAAATGTACTCTCCCACTTTGCGTGCATGGAAACAGGAGGCAGGCATAAGTGGGCGATCAACTCAATAAAGGTTCAATCTGACAAGTCGTCGGGCCGAACAATCACTTCTCCCCTCCTCGCGCCCGCATTGCAAATGCGCTCTCCCATTCTACCTCCATGCAAACAAGAGGCAGGCATGAGTGGTCGATCAATCTGACAAGTCGTCGGGAAGAATGCCGGAAAAATGTCCGGGGAAATGTGTCCGTAAACTTAATTCATGACCGGCCCCATGCATAGCACGGGCTTCCTCTAGTTATTAAAATAATTACAAAGTATTTATGTACTTCGTTATTTCTATGCACATTTTCTGTTTCGATTGTTTTCCTCTTTCCTTCACACTATTTTATTTGGACAATGTTTTTAGATAATCACATCTCAGAAACAAATACAAATTTACAGAAACAAAAGACCCTGAGAACGAAATAGAGTTCCAGACTTATTGACACTGCAGCAGTGCACAAATTGTATTAAGAAGTATGCCAATAAGTCGTACAACAACTGTTAGGAGCTTTTGTGCGTATTTTAGTAACCAAAGACGGCCAAATTTTGAAGACAACCACACTAAACCCCTAATGTGCGTCCACCATACGAAATTCAACAACGATTGGGCCTTTATATTTAAGAAAATCGATGCACACGATTATCAAATCGTTCAGAAATCTCCTGGAACAAACGGACACCGTTATGGAAAAGTCGATTTGTATGGAACACAACACCTTTAAGATTGTAAGTTTGAAGCGTGATGTCATTGCAAACGAAGTTCGCAGTTTGGTCAGGCCGAGTTGCCACACTGTTTACTGTGTACAAACTGCAGCGGTGATCATCAGATGGAACGTGGATCCCAACCCCAACATTGTCTACGCTGCCACAACTGTGGTGGAAGCCAATCTGCAAATACTCTCCAGTTTGTAATGTTTTAGCAGCGGCTCGTCATGACGCACCAGTAATTCAAAACTTCGAGCACTGCAATTACAAAGAAGCACTTACAGTAGCGTGTAAGCTACGTAACAATCCTTATTTAAAATAAGTTTTCATGGATCAGCCAAATCCAGCCAGTAGTAGGAATATATATTTTCATATACATAGAAAGAATATCGGGAACAACGAAATGGGGTGATAGTGGGGCTTGTCAAATGATCAGTGGCATACGCATACTTTCAAAGAAATGTGGGGGGGGGGGGACATAAAAACAGGATAAGACTTCTTAACCTTTTTTTTTTCTTTTGAATGACCGTTTTGTCCCCGGAAAACCTTACAAACGCTCCCCGACGAACATCTAAGTAATCCCTGAGCAGAAAGGGGGGGGGGGGCCAGGGGGGATGGCACGCCTTAACCCCTTCAGTCATGGCCAACAAAAAAATATGGCAACTACTGGATGGAGAAACAACGAGTCCCAACTCGCACTGGAAGCTTTGTGAGGAGGCCGCCAGAACCCTGAACAAAGCGGGCAGCAACAGCCTAGTGGTCGCATCCTCGTCTCCAAACCAAGTGATTGCTGCCTCGAATCCCATGACAGACTCAACATACTAAAAAAAAAATTACCAGGATTAATTCGTGACTTAAAGGGTCAAGTACCCCAATGCGCATACCCCTGTTAAATGGCTCCCTGCCCGGCAAAATGCGAGACGAAGCAACAAACCTAAACTAATAATACCCCATACATTGTTCCTTACATGGCACGCTTTCCCCACCTGGTGAAATTCAAATCTATCTAATCTGTAACACCACCCTGGAATTAAAACTCGTTTTGGATTTTATTTGCTCCGTGAATTTCTGTAAAAATGTGGATAGGCCAATTACCATTTTTCAATGTAAGTATAACATTTAACGAGAAGCTAATTTTTTATTAAGAGGAGGGGGGGGATTGAGGCTTAATGGGGCGTCGACAGATTAAATTCATTCGATTCTTAGTCCATTCATGTGGGACAGCGCATTGCACGCCAATGGTGGTTTCCCATTCATTACGGGAGCTTGGTAGCTCTTGGTAGCTAGACTGAAGCAGGGACCGGAGTTACAAGTCGATTGCTCAATGCATTGCATCACGGAAACCAAAATTACGTGGCTGTAAGCAGTGGACGAGTCAAACAAACAAGTCAATCCAAGAAATAGGTGTTAACTTTACGGCAACACACTAGCGTGTGTATAGATTTAGGGTATGTTGGGTAAGTTACTGCTGTAAACACCCAACCGACCAAAAAAAACAAAACCAGTCAAATAAATTGTCACACCAACAAAATGACACACCGACGAAATGAATACCAACGATTCCAAAGAAAACCAAAATTCAATTACGTAAGCAGAAATTGAGTCTAACGAACAAATTAGTCCAATAAATAGGTATTTACTTGATGGCAACACTCGCGTGTGTGTAGATTTATCGTGTGTTGGGTAAATTACTGCTGTAATAATTCAACATACACAAAAAACAAAACCAGTCAAATAAATTGCCACACCAACAAAATGACACACTGACGAAATGAATCCCACCGATTCCAAAGAAACCAAAATTACATGGCTGTAAGCAGTGAACGATTCAAACAAACAAATCAATCCAAGAAATAGGTGTTTACTTGATGGCAACACACTAGCGTGTGTATAGATTTAGAGTGCGTTGGGTAAATTACTGTGTAATCACTCAACCGACCCCAAAAACAATACCAGTCAAATAAATTGCCACACCAACAAAATGACACGCCGACGAAATGAATCTTACCGATTCCAAAGAAAACCAAGATTACATTACTGTAAGCAGCGAACGAATCTAACAAAAAAAAAATCAGTCCAACAAATAGGTGTTTACTTGATGGTAACACACTAGCATGTGTGTAGATTTAGGGGATGTTGGTTAAATTACTGTTGTAATAACCCAACGGACTCAAAAAACATAAACCAGTCAAATAAATTGCCAAAACAAAATGATAAAATGACACACACCGCCGAAATAAATACCACAGATTCCAAAGAAATCCAAAATTCTGTAAACACCAAACGAATCTAACGAAAAAATTAGTCCAATAAATAGGTGTTTACTTCATGGCAACACACTAGCTTGTGTGTAGATTTATCGTGTTTTGGGTAAATTACTGCTCTACTCACCCAACAGACACCCCCCATGATGGCAACACACTAAACAGACTGCTGTACTCACCAACAGCCCCCCCCCCCGCCCAAAAAAAACACTCAAATTTCCACACCAACAAAATGACACACTGAAGAAATGAATACTGCTGCGAGTCCAAAGAAACCAAAATTACATTGCTATAAGAAATGAACGATTATAACAAACAAATCGATCCAGCAAAAAGGTGTATACTTGATGGCAACACACTAGCGTGTGTGTAGATTTGAGGGGGAGGGGCGGGGGGTTGAGGCTTAATGGCGCGTCGACAGCAAAAGTGGAGATTTAGGGGTTGTAGGGTGAATTACTGCTGCAATCACCCAACGGACCCCCCCCCCCAAAAAAAAAACTAGTCAAATAAATTGCCACACCAACAAAATGATAAAATGGCACACCGACATAATGAATACCACGGATTTCAAAGAAAATCAAAATTGCATTGCTGCAAACAGTGACCGATTCTAACAAAGAAATCAATTCAACAAATAGACGTTTATTTGATGGCAACACACTAGCTAGTGTCTAGATTTAGAGTTTGTTGGGTGAATTACTGCTGTATTCACCCAACGAACCCCAAAATTAAAACCAGTCAAATAAACTGCCAAACCAACAAATTGATAAAATGACCACCAACGAAATGAATACCGCCTATTCCTAAGAAAACCAAAATTACATTGCTGTATGCAGCCAACGAATCCAAGCAACAAACCAGTCAAGTAAACTTGATTGCAACACATTAGCGTGTATCTGGATTTAGTGTCAGCTAAATTGCATCGCATGGCCGTACATCCAATGAATCCAAGCAACAAACCAGTCTAAAATTTTCTATTACACTAACAAAATAATGAAATGAATTAGCCCACAAATCAAAGAAACGAAATGCAATAAACTGAGGGACCAATAAAGTTATTAACTGAGCAAAAAACGGATTAGAGTTCACTCGAACGCAACGAACTATGATTTGAACTATAATTTGTGTTCATTTTGTGTATGCATTTTTATCTTTCAATTTGTAGCGTTTTGCTGTTTATGGCGTCTATTTTGTGTGTGTTTATGGGTTTACGTTTTGCGAATTGGAGTTCAAATTATAGTTCGTTGCGTTCGAGTGAACTCTAATCCGTTTTATTCGTGTACCTTCAGGGCTGTGAGTATACGAGCTCTAACGTTTTTTTTTTCTAAACGGCGAAGCCGTTCTTTGCTAAGTTAATTTGTTGGATAATTTACTGAGGAGGCTGTGAAAGAAACTAACGTAGTTTTCTTGATTTTGGTCGGAGTGGGGGTGGGGGGGGGGGGGGGGCCCACCAACCCACGGGGGCGGCGCTCGAAAGAAAGAAATACGCTGTGGGATGGAGTATTTTTAGGACGTTAGTATACTCTTCCACAGAAAAGCCGAAACCCAACCTGGATCATTTAAGTGTTGCAGACGATGGTTAAAAAAAAGTCATTTATTTTGGAAGACATTAGGTTTCGGTTTGAATTTTCAACATTTAGATGGTCATGAGTATAGGCAACCCAATAAAGACTGGAGTTTGTTTTCTTTGGTTGGTTGCCTGTTCAAAAAGTGTGCTGATAACTATTGTTTAAACTTTCAAAAATATGGTGATAAGTTAGTTATCATCACGTTTTTAAACAATGGCAATACGAACGCTTCTATAATAAGACTTTTAGGGCACCAGTTTACAACAATGAAAACGGCAAAAGTAGGATGACAATATACAACATTGCAACCGTTTTCAAAATTAAACGTTGCTCTTTTCGTTGCCTGTAGCGTTCCGTTTTACGAATATTCCACACAAACTTTCTTCTGGCTAAACACAACAGTGTATTCCAGTCGTGCTCACTTGCGCTCAACAATGCACGTTGGATTGATAGCTTCAAAACGGGTGAGAAGTAGGATATCGCCTGCTTTCCTCATGCTGGAATTCAACAATGGCCATTGTTACATCCCAGCACTCGGAAAGCGGGAGATATCTTATACAACACGCTATTACTTGATGGCAACAACTAGCGTGTGCCTAGATTTAGGTGTGTCACTTTTATTTTGTATAGTTGATTCGGCATTGTTGCACGCAGTTATAGTATTCATCGTCGTGGGGCGGATAACCCAGTTTGGGTTCGTGCTCCCTAAAAACAAGCAACATCAGTAAGGGCGCGTTTAGGCAGCCACTCGCCTTTGCATTCTCGCAGCTAGAACTCAATCGCGATGGCAAAGGTGACATTGCCATGGTAACAACGCTAAATTGATTAGCTAAATCCGACATCGTTTGAGTAAATACTTGCAGCCTTCTAATCCGTGCCAATAATATAAAGAATTCCTCATGGCGAAACAATTTTCCCAAACGCCTCTGAACTCACGTTATTTCCTGTTTTCGTTGCGAGGCGGCAGACATAAAACTGCCGCCATGTTGGAATTTGAGGTGTTTTCTAGCTTCTAGCTGCGAGAATGCAAAAGCGAGTGGTTGCGTAAACCCGCCCTAAGGGCTCGTTTACGTAACGAGACCTTCTCGCTAGCCGAAAGCTATTTGCTAGGCAACCGTTATTAATTTCCCGTTTCTATTAAATGAATGCGGTAATAGACAACAAATTAACAACACGGACAAAAACAAAGTGCAACAGTTATTTAAACATTGGTACAATATTGTTACCATTTCACGCTATTTCAAAAATTTGCTCTTCTCGCTGAAAAACAGCTTCTATAGCAATGATCAAAAGACGGAGAATAAATAGCTACTCGCAGCGAGAATTAAAAATCCAACATGGCATCCATTTCGGGGTTGTCGAATCGAAAACAAAGCATCGAATACCGACATTCAAAAATCTGTCCGTCGTCTTGTACTGCAATAGAAATTGTTTTCTAGTTGTCATGAATCGACGCTGTCATGTTGCACGCTTTGTACGTCGTGTCGCGAGGCACGAGGAGAAATTTGCGTCCGCGTTGTTGCCATGGTTATACGTTTAGAAAACTTTAAAGCTGCATTCTCCGGCAAAGGCGAGAAGCAGCCAGCAGATTTAGTATTGACCAAGTAAAAGCTAGTAAGCGAGGAAATTGTCCTTGCCTAAACGCGCCCTAATAACCGGAAAGCAGTTTAAAAACAATTCATCTGGTACCCCAAAGCCCGCACTGAAGAACTAATTAAGTCATTCAGCCATGTCAGGCGCCAAATTTTGAATAAGGTCTCGAAATTAGAGACTTCACTCCGTTACTAGAGGGTAATAAACGGGTGGTTTGGCTGTCGCGTGTATTTCTACGTTTCATCAAAGTAAGTTTCTTTCATCACAATTTTGCGCATACTGGCTAACAAACGATGATTTTCGTTCGTTTCGTTCAATCAATCAGCGCGTCTCCCTTACCACTGTAAAACCTTCTTCTTCTTGTCCACAACGAAAATGTGGTGACACCCAATTTCTATAGTGAACAACAGCTATTTTCCAGTTTGGCGTCGTCTCGCTTCACTCCTCCGGACGGGTGTAATAAACAGGTGGTTTACTCTGTCATGTGTATATGTCCATTCTTCATCAAAATAATTTACTTTAATCTCAGTTTTGCGTATACTGGCTAACAAACGCTGATTTTTGTTCGCTTTGCTCACTCCTGCAGCAACATCTCCCTTACCCCTGTAAAACCTGCTTCCTCCTAGCCTTCATGACAGTGTGGTGTCACCGAATCTAGACACAGGCTATAGAGCAGTGACATTTGCCGCTATATTGGCACCAGTATGGGTTTTGGAGGGCATAACTACAAGATGCACTACATAAAAATGGAGGGGAAAACAAAGGAACAGCAGATTTCTTAGGCTTAAAACAACGTTGTTTTCTCCAACAACAAAAATCGCGCGTTTTAGGTTTAAGAAATCACTCTTCACAGCATCGGCTTCAGTATGACGCCCTTCTGTTTCTCTCTGCAGTGCCCCTTGCAGCTAACCCATTAAGGCTCCAGCATAGAGCTATATACAATAATACTACGTCGTGTCACTGCTCTATAGTTTGCTCCACATTATGTTTGCAGGAAACTCACTGTATGACACCACGCCTCCTTGCGCTGCGAGTGCAAAAACATGTGGATATCACATTTACACTCTACACTGTTCCTGTTAGAGTCTACGACTGGGATATTTACGTGTTTTTTGCACTCGTATTGGAAGGAAACGTGGCATCATACAGTTAGTTTCCTGGTTAGTTTCCTGCAAACATAATGTGTAACAAACTATTGTTGCCGCGCCAGGTTAGGCAACATAGAAACAGCATAAATTTAACACTTTACCACCTTGAAATCTTGACACCTTGACACTTGAATAAATCGACAAATTACGTGTTTACACCCCTCCAACCCTTAGCCATGGCGACATCCCTGCTGCCATATGTCGAGGTAGTGGTGAAGCCATTTATTCAATCGCCAAAAATAAAAGAAAAATAATGGCGCTCGTGCGTTCTTCCGTAGCCTTCCTGCCATTACTGTGCATTTATTTATTTTTTATTGTTTAGCCCTACGGTACGCAGTTTGACAAATAAAATGGCAAACTAATTTCTTCATATCAATAATCGGTGCAACGGAGAATTTGTGTCAGCTCTTATGAACCCCATCATCCCTTACCTTATCACTTTACAAAAATTTTAGACAATTAGTTTACCTTTATCATCTCCAAATTTGTTAGTAATACGTTGTGTGTAATCCTAAGAATTGTAATTTTTAAACCTTAATTGCGCCGTCAATATTCGGCCAATTTTAATAAAATTTGAATTTGGTTAATACGTTTTGAGTCAAGTTGCCACGTATTAAATTTCAAGAACATCTGTTCGGATATTCAAGTTGTTTCACGCATGTGGATGCATGGACGTACAGACCGACGGTAATAAATGCTTCTCAGTTTGCGGAATGCTCCTAAAAATGAAGCGCAATTTGTGCGTAGTGTGTATATACCTCTGGCGTGTAAATTAAAAGCTAGAAATTGTTTTGCAGTCTGTCTCATTTTCGATGATTCTACGGAAAAAAATTGGGACGGGATGATTGTTAAGTTGGCAACTGCTGCGCAGAGTAATTTCTCGTATATAGCAAAGGATAAAAGGATAAGTCGTCATAAATATGACAGGTAAAAACAGACAATACAGCTTCCTTTAACCTACCAAACGTTAAGACCGACAACAACAAAACCGAAACATCTGCGAAATATGTTCCAGAATTGCGTGAGGTATAGGACGTCACTGAAAATAAAACTATTTTGTCTGGTTATTTTCCGACTCGAAAGTTTGTATTTGTTTGTCTCTTTCTGGATCCAGTTTTGTTGAAGTAATTTTTGTGCAACATTTTCAGGTAAGTCGTACCTGCTACAGGCTTGTTCGCGTGAGCCCGTATCAGGGGAAGGGGACCGCTTTTAATTACCACGAAGTCTAACATGCGCATCCTGGTCATGAGTGGCGTTTTGACTGGAAGTAGGCCTATTTGAACTGTTGGCACCATTTTTTCTTGTTGCGCGTTGGGCGAGCATGGAATCAACTCCCACCTGAGATCGTCGAGTCCGAAAATTTAGTAATTTTTAAAAATATGCTAGCTAAGCATAGTGCTGCAGTTAAATGTAAATATTTGTAATTTATCGTTTTTTTCTTCTTTTTTTTTCTGACGTGACTTCTGTACGGTCGTCTAGGATAGTTATATTGTTTGTCACTTTATTGCAGTCGGCAATGTGGTAATGCCATTGCTGTAAGACTATCCTATATGGTGTAATTTAAGTGTCAGGTTCCTGGTCCTGTTACTCCCATCATAATACATTTGTGTACTTAGGTAAAATTATTATTATTATTCATGTAAAGTTCATAATAACATGGGAATGGAGGGCTAGTATTCCACGGTTCATATAATAATTATGTAGAATGGTTGTTTACTTCATCTTGTGATTTGGCTCCATAGCAGGGGCGGATTTACCGGGGGAAGGGCTTGGGGAGGGGGGGGGGGACGGCGCCCTTCGGGGGCCTTCGACCTAAACGGTCTAATCGGGGTCTTTTCGGCACTATATTTGGGGAGGGGGGAAGCTTTGCGACTCACACACGACGAATTTAATATCGAAAATAGAACGACGAAAAACGTCTGTTATTCAAGTTCCTAGGCCGCCTTGCATTTTTTTTGTTTCTAATGTCAGTTTTATTTCGTCAACAGTTAGGCTGCCAAGCGGTCTTGTAGTTTTTTTTTTTTAATAAGGTTGGTTTTATTTCTTTAATATTTAACGAAAGTTAGTTTCCAGCCGAGTTTCAAACCTTGTTTCGTCGAGGTCCATGTTCACATCTTTTGAGAAGTTTTTTTTTACACTGCGTGTTGTCGAGAAAAGGGACTTTTACTGCAACTTTATTTTCCGAGAACAATCCTCGTAATCTAAACACACGCTAGTGTGTCGCGCCAAGTTAGGCAACAAACATCATATCAGTTTAATTGTCGAGGACGTAAACGAAAATAAAATAAAAACTAGAAGATTGCTACTCGCGGTAGCAATATTAAGTTTTCATTTAACGTCCAAGGTATTATTCGATGCGATTAACTTGGCTAATAGGATTAACCGTGGCGGTCTTTTCTGGTTGAATGATATCTCTACTTTCTAAGGCCGACCCTTTTTGAAAACTTGGCCGCTTCTCTTATACCAGTTTTGGTTTTGGTTGGATATCACAATTTTCATTAGGACTGTGAATGTACAACAGGTCAGTCACAGAGTACCCAGTAGTGGCGCCAGCCAACTGCAGATGGGGGAGGGGGGGGGGGGGGGGGGGAGGAAAAAAAATCAACATTTTTTTGTTAAAATTTGTTGTATTTTAGCAGGGCCCCGACGAAACCAGCTAGGGGGTCTGGGGGAGCAGTGTAAGCTCCCCAGCGGGGTCCGGGGTAGAGTCCCGGAAGCTGATGCATTTTATGCTGTTTGAGGGTCTATTTTCGGTTTCCTGAGACACGTTTGCACCACATCGTTAAGCAAATTTCGGATATTTTTTGACAACATTCTTTAGCATGGGAGGTCGTAAAAACCTAATTGTGACCAAAATTCTGTTTTTTTTTTTATACATTTTATTTACAAATGAAATCAACTGATGAATTTTTTTTTAATATTATTAAATTAACGTTAACTAAAATGAATAATTTAGGTTTGAAATTATTGTTGCTTACTTTTCAGATTTAGCTTGAATTATGTTCTTGAATTAACTGTGAATTAGTTTTTAATCACAGTAGTGATGGGCTAAGAGGAAAAGGGCTACTAGCAAATCACACCGCCAACTTAGTCATCAGTTTTCATTCTTTGCTCGGTTTTTATGGAGTTAATTGTTATCAGACTGAGGAAAGCTTTGTGCAGAACAATTTTGTTCAGCACAAATTTAGCTGACGTTTCGGCTATAACCAAAGAACACATAGTTGACCCTTAAAGGTACACGGCCATTTGTGAACACAGTGAATTTTTTTAAAGTCCTGATTTGGTTAGACGCTGAATTTGAGTAGGCGTCCTCTTGGTTGGAAGGCCGGGACTCTGACTACTGGGCCGCTATTGCTCCGTTTGTTTTGGGTCCGTTTGACCCCTCACAAACTTTGTGTAGTGCGTTGGGCTTTTAAAATGGGTCCCTCTCCGTTTAGAGATAACTGGTAATGCGTTGGCATACCAAACGTGTTTCATAACTACGATGCCTGTTACATCATGGCGTTGACGGTCTAACGCAGCAAATCAATTTTCAGTTTAGCCACTTACTGTACACGATTATCGCTCAGTTCATTGGTATCACGAATTCAAACGACGAAAACATAGCGAGAATCCTTAACACGTTTTGTTTTGTACATATTTAGTTGACGTTTCTGCTTTAACTAAGACAGCTCTTAAATTATGGAGGTGATGAAGTAGCAACAAAACGGCAAACTCTATTTTCAGCTTTTTTCCCTAAATTTTTACGAATTTTACGTTGTCATGTAGACTCAGTCTTCCGGCTGTTCCCCGACGACAACATCGGCTACTCCCCGACAGGGGGCAAGGCTTCCCCGACAGGCTCCCCCCACCCCCGCCCCCTCTGTGCCGCCACCCCTGTCTCTACCATTTTTCTGGTGGAATTTTATGTCTATAAATTTTCTCGTTCATAATATTCACCTTTGCCATGCCCAATTAGCGGTCCATCAGCCAAATTGACACGGTTTGTTAATTGTTAGTGCATGCTTCACATGCTTAAGTTTGTTCAATCCCATTTTTTAACACATTGGCTAACAAACGCTGATTTTCGTTCGCTTCGTTAACTCAATCAGCGCATGCCCCAGTTGGTGTTCTTGGGGTTAATGTTAATTACGCAGTGAAACTGGAATTGCTCACTCGATTACAATTAATCTCATCCGCTTGGCCGATCGTCTGCTTGGCGGCGCATGTGTCGAGATTAACCCGCAAACTTGGTACATTGCGAAGACATACTTCTTTTTTTTTTTTAATTACGTATTTCATACTTGATTAGACCCTGTGCTCACGATCTGCATTTTGTTTCCTACTCTCTTGCAAATTGTACTGAAAGACTCCCAGTCTCTTAGTGGGATGTGTTTTTGTGATCCGGAATAATTGTTTTATTGCGGGGCCCTGCCCCGAGGCTACACACCCCAAACTGAACTACAAACAATAAAAAAAAATGATATCATATCAAAAAAAAAAATTGGTAAAAAAGTTCCGAAGTTCGGAATGGTTCTACCCTTCTAAGGAGTGATATCAACAGACTAAAACATTCGCCAAGTTAATCACAGGAGTAATTGATCGAAGTTTAAATGAAAACTTAAACATTGCTACTGTACATTGCTACAGAACATTGCTACTGAACACTACTACATCACTTTTCTTTTGAGCAAGCCGAACGCCTGGTTGCTGGTTACATCTAGTGGCAGACTTTCCGAGCTGACTCTTAGGCCCCATTTATAATATGGATTTCGACGCGTACGCGTGACGCTCGGCGCGTGAAGCACGAGTTTTTCCCATGGTCAACGCTTATACCGATTTCACACGTAATAATTCGTCGCGTGTTGTGGCCGTACCGTACCGTGCCGCTCCAAGCCGCTCTGCACCACGGCCACGTTCCCAGCGCGACTTGATTTCACACGTAATAATTACCGAAACGTGGCCGGCCACGTTTTTCGACTGCCCTCTGACGGTCAAGCTTGGAACCCAACTACGGAAACGAAATTAAAGCAGACCGAATTGAAATTTCGGCAAATGTTGTTCGTTTGGCTACCTCAACCGTGTGCGGGAAAAAAAAATTGAAAAAAATGTTTTAAGGAAGATATAAAGATAACTGTCGTTTTTGTTTTGTTTTTCCTGTTGTTGTTAAATTATAGGTTAGGTTAGTCGCCTGTCAAAAAAATTCAAGGCAAATTTTGGCATTTTAGTTCATAAAAACTGTTTTAAACTGATTTTTAACCAAGAGTTACCACAATTGTTTTTGTAGCGGAAAAAGTTTTTTGGCTACAATATAGGCAAAAAGTAAAAAAAAAAATAGAGAACCGTACGTCGGAAGGAAAAAAAGTAGAAATATGAGGAATCTACTGTTAAAATATTCGGTTTGTTTATTTATTGGTTTGTTTATCTGTGTGCCCTTCTATTCCTCCAGAAGTAAGGCCCGTAGAAAGGTAAGAGTATAGTGCCAAATTAAAGATAATTAAATTATGCTTCGGGTAGGCCTATTTCCATTGTTCTAATTTGATTTTTTACCCTGAAATACGCAAGTGAACTGCGAGTAAAGTTACCCGTGTGCGGAAAAAAAAACCTGGCTAAAATGTCCAAGGAAAAAATAAATTGTGTTGTCGTTTTAGTTTTTTTTTTTCTGTTGTTGTTAGGTTAGGTCAAGTTAGTAGCCTTGACAAAAAATTTCACCAGGGAACGGCCTGCCTACCGCTTTTTTCTTTTGATCTTTTGTTTTTCGCAACCCTTTTTTTCAATCGGCTGTTTTTTTTTCTCCATTTGTTGTTTTTTTTGTAAGATTAAAAAAAAATCTTTTCTCAGAACTAGGCCACCTGAGCGTTACTAATATATCCGTTTGCTTTCAAAGGGTTGTGTAGCGGAACCGTTAAGTTACCGCATTAACTTTTTTTTCGCAAGCATCAGTTTTCGTATGTGTAGTCGCGATGCTTAAGAAATACGTGTTCGGTGAAAATAGGTAGCACTTTTGCAGGTCCTCTCCGTTTGGTTTTGTGGACAATTCTTCCACTACAAAAATTCTGACTTTAGGCCTAAACGTTTGTCGACGCTTTCTTAATTTGTTAGTAAAAAACTTCAAGCTTAAAGCTATGTTTATTAGTCATAGTCTGATTTGATTAGATCGTCAGTTTGTTTTGGGGGCGAACAGCGCGTTGCATTATGGGGTCGCAGGCCCTTTCGTCACTTCACGCAGCGCGGCACGGCACGCATCAGATTTCAGACGTAATAATTAAAGCGAACCGCTCCGCTCCGTCCAGTACCGAACCGCGCCGGCCACGTTTTGAAACGTGGCCAAGCTGGAGCGCAAAATCACGGCCACGTTCGGCCACGTTTGGCCACGTTCGCTTTATTTATTACGTGTGAAATCAAATTGCACGGTTCGGAGCGGCACTGCACGCTTTATTTATTACGTGTGAAATCGGTATTAAGCGCGAGCATTTATAAATATAGAGCAGGTGGGCCAACGCGCGCGTTTTGCTATTTTCAAGCGTCACGCGAATATCTACTGGACTTTGATCGGTGAGCGCCAAGCGACGCTCGCACGCTTAGCTGTTGCATGCTGGGATAGGAAAATGGCGGCATCAACGGATTCTATCGGCGCCACAAGAAAGGAAAACGTGGTGTGCTAAAAGATTGAATGCTCAAAATAAACGGTCAAATATCTTGTGACCTTGAGCCGAATGGCATCGAATCTTGCCGTTGTAGAAGGGGGAAGTTGTGAAACAGCATAGTTGGATCGTAGTAGCGGTCAGCATTAGCAAGTTCACGCGCCTGCTCGAGCGTTTGATTTGGAAATGAAAGAGCGTTTGCTTGAGCCTGACGATGTCACGAGCGGGCGAAGCAGACTGTCCACGCGCACTGCTTTGCTCATGAACTGGCGTACGCGCCGAGCGTCGAGCGTCACGCGTACGCGTCGAAATCAATATTATAAATGGGGCCTTAGCAGCACTTTTTTCGGCTCTTAGCTTCCTTTGTACCCATGGTTGATTGTTACAAACTATGAATCCATGGGTATACCCTCTGTAGGTTACCACTTATTATACATGTTGGTGTTGTTGCAGTTTGTATAGGATAGATGGCCTGCAAAAGGCTACCGTCCTTAAATAAACATAACCTAAGCTCCATGGGTATAACCTATACATGTACAACAATGACTATGCTCGACTTAATCAGTTTCGATTCCATATCTTTTACTTTTGCTCTCATTTTTTGGCTTGCAACAATGCACAACAATGACTTGCTCGACACAATCAATTGTTTACTCCTTTTTGCTTTTTCCGTTAGTTGTGAATCTGCTGAGTTCACTGAGCTTTACGGAGGAATGAACTCGTAATCATCCCGACAATATTTAGGCTGGCAAGAAGCCTTCGTTTTTTGTTATTTTTAATAAGGGCAGTTTTATTAGTGAAATATTTAGGCTGCCATGCTACAGTGTTTGTTTTTAATTTTTTTTTAAAGGTAAGATGAGTAACCAGACGAACAGGACTGTTCAGTTCAATGGGACAAACGGAGTTGGGTCCAATCGTAAAAAGAAATCCCGAAAATTTTCCAACCTCAATTGTGCCTCAAACCAGGATGCTACAGAAACTGACAGTATTACTGAAACAAACGGCTGCCATGGGGATACGCTAGCATACTCCCACACAGTCCGATCCGATAATAGGGGTAATGAAGATGGTGACCGGAACAATGACAACATTTCCGTTCAAAGCCGAAGAAAGAATGTTCAAGAAATCATTCAGTCCCCTTGCATTGATAATTATGAACCGGAGCATCAACTCGGTGAGTACTTCTTTTATGTTCTTCCCCAACTTTCACCAGTCGCCAAATGGCGAGTGAAAATCAGCGGTTCGTGATTCTAGTTTTAGTTCCAATTCTTTAAGATGCCGACTTGTCATTACTCGATAATCTGTCAGAAGAACGGTTTGCAACGTTACAGCAAGAATTTCTAGGACATACCTAAAAAAAGACACACCTTCTCGCTAAATTCGAGCATCCTGCGCGAAATAGCTTTTGCAACATTTACAAAAACTTACAAAAGGTTAGAGTGACTGTAGCAACCCATTTTTCACGAGGTAAAAATAGAAAGATGAATGCCTTTGCAACGTTTACACGCGTTTGAAATAATGTTGCAAACATGACTCGTGCAGGAAAGCTAACAGGGAGGATACGAAAAAAAATGTATATATGTTTATATATAATACGCTTAGGTTAGGCAAGCAAATCTACATCATTAAAATCATAGGATGTGCGTGCGTGCGTGCGTGCGTGCGTGCGTGTTTGTACCTCTACTCCTCTGGAACCAAAGCACCTACAACGATGGGAGTAGGACCAAACGAAAGATAATTAAATTTCGCTTTTAATAGGCATATTTTCATCGCTGTAACTTGATATTATCACCCTCAAATATGCGAAAGAACCTGAAAAACTAACGTCAAAGTTTTTTTAAAGCCTCATGATGTTTGTTTATGACGTCATAGTTTGTTCTTGAAACCTCCACGAGCAAAGGGAGATGACTGGAGCGCAGCGAGATGCGGCCGAATGAGCTGAAAAAATAACCTAAACGTTATTACACATACAGACATATAAATCTTAAAATCGGTTTCTGTATTAACTAACTTGATGCATGGAAAAATCAAAACAATAGATTTGGTTTTAAAAGGGTGTCAAACATTCGTGTTTCTGAGACACAGAGGCGCATGGATTGAGCGAGCAAAGCGAGGGATTTTCACATAAAGTAAACCTTTTCAATGTGTGTCTCGCTTTGCTATATCAATCTTT
>JAHWFP010236801.1:6371-53871 GCA_023313725.1 Lithobius niger
CGATCCGTGCTTCTCGGCTCCGGAACGGCTTAGTTGCGGGCGCTGATGACGGGCACTGTTGTTGTCGGCAGTGCGGACATCGGGATTTGCCTTGATAGTGACAGCAAGGCTAACATCTTTTTTTGCATTGATTTTAGCTACAATGCGGGCATCTGCTTCTGTGACTATAGTGTCCGAGTCACGGACGTCTTTGTTGAAGGATTGTTCAACACAAATGGCATAGTAGCATGGCAGGGGGGAAACGCTTGTAGGAACAGCACCTGTTCATCCCACCGCTGCCACCATTTGTAACGGCGGATGCTACGACGGGGTAGGTGCTTGTAGCATTGCCGGTCGCCTGGTGTAACTGGATCTTTCTTACTATTGCTCTGGTCTGACTTGTGATAACTTTTTTAGTTAAAACAGCACAACTGCTACAGTCCCGGTGTAGAGAATGGAGCTACGAATGTCCTAATAATGTAGGCTAACTAGTAATAATAAGCGGTAACGCTGCCACCAAGGTGGGAATTAGGCTAGCTAAGTTATATTCGACGAGAATTATCGTAAACACTAACTGCTAACAAACAACGAACGAATAAACCGTTGGACGTTTAAAACTCCTGGTTTTTATTTTAGTCAAACATGTTAAAACATTAAAATATTAGCACTTTACATTTACATTTGGTAAATCTTCACCTGGTTTAGGTTATAAATGACACGGGGGAATTTACATCAAATTCGACACTAGAACTTGGATTAGTTCAAATAAAAACAATTTCAAATAGAAACAGTGAGTTTTGTTAGGCACAAGGGGATTTCGCAAAAGAGCCCTCTAAATTACGAACAGCCTCGGCTGTGTAGTAATAGTAGACCTGTTTTACAGTTATTTTTCTACGTGTAACAGCAAAGCATTAAACCTCCCAGAGTTGCTGTTGTTAAGTCAACTCCTTAAATTATAGAAGCCTCGGCTACATATAAAGTGGATCCGAGCGTTTAATCAATGGAACACCCACGAAGATCAAACCGTCCTTTGTTTACATTAAACTGCGTTTAAAGAAACACGAACCCTTAAATTACGGCCGCCAACATCCGAAATGCCGTTTGGCTTGACACACCATAAAATTAACGACAAAGTTACGAGGTTAAGTTTAAAATTAAACTATAAATTTTGACGTAAAGTCCAAAAAATAAACTTTTAAAGTTAAACTAAGTTGCAATATGAACCACTACCTTTGCCCGGCATGGCAACAATCGGACCGCGGCATCTCCACTCCCGACCGGCGTAGCGACCTCTAGCTTTGAGTATCCTGAGCTGTGCTAACGAATGGCAAGAAGTTTACCAAAATGCATTAAGTGCACAAATCAAAAGATTATATGTTCCAGCTAGTTTTTAAAGGGCTATATCGCAGTTTAGGTTAGTTTTAAACTAGTTTGAACGTCGGACATTTTTCATAAATAAACAAAGTCGTCACCTGTTACAAATAAAAAATATCGTGTATTTTCAACATCTGCAACATAACTAAGCTGGAAAAAGTGTTTCGGCTTTATGCCTAAAGGAATAATGTACAATATTTACAGTTTCAAAGTGAAATTGCCATATAAACGATTGTTCTTCTGGTGTGGAAGAATACTGCCCTCAGGTTTTTTCTTCGGTGGTGTTGAGGTGTTCTCACCACGAGCATCTGATACGAGACCGCGTATACACTGGCATGTCACCTATTGTTCCGACCGCTTCGGGACCTGGACCGTCCACAACTATGCCATTCCGGAACCCCTTTCCGGCCTCTCTGGACTCATCATGCAACGTAACTTCCTCTCATCCTCCTGTATCCCCTACACGACCGACTTAACTCCCCCTAGATGCGATCAACTTTAGCCAGCCATTCGCTGATACCGCCAACTTCTGTCCTTGTCTTTCCGCGGATGCGCAATTAGCTCCGCAATAATAAAAAAAAAAGGGAGGAAATGAAAACGGACAATAAATATGATAACGACAACATGCAATGAAGAAGACGGACTTAGTCCTATACGTACTACATATCATACGTTATGGACCCGTTCTTCACCTAGTTTAGTCCTGAGCCACGGTACGCTTCGTCAACAATTTCACCGTTTCGGTCTTCAGCTCCACACACGTAAGCGTTCCACCGTTTCGGTAACGCCAGCCGCAACAACAGACGATTCTTCGTCCCTCCAGAAGGGTCCATCACTCTACACTGACATTGCTTCTCGTTCCCCGACGTTCACACCGTCAGAACGGCGCTCCATCTATCCATCCAGGCACTGGACCTACCTACTCTCTAGTGCCTCTCTACCTTCGCCATGACTTCACTCGGGCTCACGCTTTCCTAGCGCACACATTCCGGCTCCTCGCAAGGAACGGACTTTGGACGACGCACGACGCCACTTTTCCCGTTTGCAGGATTCTACAAGCAACCACTGGTTTCCAAAGGTCACGGTTTCCTGCGTCTTAACGACCAATTCCCGCTCAAACGGAACCCATGACCCATCAGTATCTCCAGACCAACACGGACCGCGTCCGTTCGTTCTTCCATTCCTTCTGTTGGCTGCCGCCACCCACAGTCCGCCGGTTCGAGTCTATTGATCGCCGCCTACCCTCTGGTTTCAGAACAAGACTTCCATCATGCCCCGTTCCTGCCTGCACAAGACGACATGGCCCCGTTCCTACCTTGACAGGTGATCATCCGTAGGATCGTCGATTTCCCATCCACCTGCGCCGCTTTGCACAAATCTACCGCCAGACGCGTTTGATTCAAATCTCTTCGGGCGTAACGGTCTTTGTCAGTTCCACGTTCATCATGTCGGATACATCTGCGACCGAGGAACCGGTCCCTCCAGAAGTGGTTTCTGAAGCAAACATCCCTTTGCCGAAAGCCTGTTCTTGTCTGGGGTTCTCTGGCCCCTCTCCATCGTCCCATTATGACCGACATCCATGTTGTAAAAAACATCGTTTATGCAACAGATTTAACAAGAAGTGTCGCATATGCCTCCTCTCTCCCAGCCAATGGACCGAAATTCGCCGGCGCCAACTGGAATCAAGGAAGCGTTCTGCCCGGGCAGCCCGTCAGCGTCAAGAACAACGGGCTCTTAACACATTGCCAGGTTCTGGTTTTTCATCACAACCTCCGATTCCACCGAAGGCATTCATTAAAAAGGTGCCCACCAAATGTTCGGCTCCAGCGACGGGTCCCACCTTTGCATCCTACAAAGAAGCCCAAGCTCACCGACACGGACAAAGTGCCTGCACCACGGTCATCCGTAACACGCCCGAAAGCACGCATTAAATCCGCTCGCTCTCCCTTGGCTCCACCCAAGGCTCCCCTTTTGCATGTTAAACCCTCAATCGTGACATCAACTCGCACGTCCCTATCATGAACTGCCACCACGCCTCCGGATTCCGCGTCGTTCCCGCCAGCCGCGTTTCAGACCTTCTCGCCATCCTAAACTCCCTCTCCCCACTGAACAGGTGCCTTTCCCGTCGGCTTCAACACTCCGATCCTCTCTACTTAGAGGTCTACATCTATCTGCGAAAGACCTTGAAAACTTTGACTTCAACATGAAGTTTATATTGCACTACATCAACGGATTCGTTTAAGAACTGGAATCACTTCGTGCAGCCCATTCCGAACTTCCTTCGTTACGCGCAGCCTCTGCTGTATCTGCAAGTTTACAATCGGATAATGCGTTCTTGCGCGCCTCTAATGAGGCGTTTTCCCACGAGCTGGAGGCCCTACAACGCCGCTATGACTCCCAACGCATCAACTATGCATTACTACGTGCACGTAACTCCTTCTTGTCACCCATTCCTTCTTCCCCACCATGGAAGGCGTACTATTGCGCTCGGTCCAGGACCAGGCGTGCCCGAACGGCACCTACGACAACTGCAGTACACTCACCGTTTCCTCTGCAACTTCCAAACACGTCACCATCTCCGTCCATCTCGAGTCTCCTCAGAGAAGCTCCGTCACCACTGTCATCCCCATTCCGGGATCCGTCTGTTACGACGATCATCCTTTAACGGAATCTTCTTCCCCAGTAGCTCTTTGGAACGCAGCCGTGTCCTCAAGCCAATTCCATAAGATTTCCTCGTATTCCATTTGGCAGTACGACAATGATCCACGGTTCTTACCGGTGTTACATGGCTTGACTGAACACTCGGCCTCCTCAAACACCATAATGCCCTGTTCTCCTTGTCGCCGGCAGGCCACAGGAATAGCTCTGGGATTCCGCACCCTACAGTAATACCTGTGACCACGATCCACACCAGTCGAATCCTTCGTGTCCCTTCAGTGAAGTTCCAGATTATGTCGTCCCATTCCGGACGTATTAAACTCGTTCTTCGCCTAATAGGCTGAAATAACCTTCACACGCCTACCTCGTCAGACTTTTCTTCAAATTTTGTTAACTTACTGCCTTCTACAAACGACGCTACTCACCAACGTTCCTCCCTGTTCCTGCAACGCTAAGACGACTTTTGGTGTTCCCCGGACGGATGAGTCGCACTACTCTACCCGGACGAGGACCAACATCACCATCCCTACAAGGTAAGCGGTTTTCGGCACCTCTGCCTGATTTCCTATTTTGTACCCCACCGTGTTAAGTTCCCTGACTTGCGGTTCCTATACTCCCCCATTACAACCACTATCTGTTATTCGCGTTCCCCAACCGCAATACCCTAACCACACTGAGGAGCCTTCCCGTGTCCGTTCACACGCACGGAACGATCCACTGTTCGTATGGTTCCGTAAACAATGTAATTGGTTGGGGTTTTCAGGAGTAACTTCACCAAATACTTGTTCTTGGGGTGCTGACTTGTACATGAGAGGAACCTGAGCGAACCTATCCCACCTCCTGGTGACGAAGTCCGCTAATAAAACAGATAATGTATATTTTCATCGGCAATTATAAAGACTAAAATAGCAGGACCTGCACCTGCTTAATTTTATTTTTTATTGCCTAACCGAAAATATACATTACCTGTAGTCCAGCTCGAGCCGCCCCTCAATCAATAGGTTCTGAGTGTGGAGAAATAATGCCAAGCGGTCGGCTGCGCCGTGTGAACGTGGTCTTGTATTAGACACTCGTGGTGAGGCCACCTTGACACCGCCGAGCAGAAACCTGAGGGCAGAAATCTTCGTTTTTGAACGAACACTTTTTTTTTTTTTTTGGCGCTACCGCACCAAAAAGACTTCGATACCTAAACCAGCAGATCTCCATGGAAAATGCATCAAATCGACCAATTCTTGCAGCACTTAATAGAAGAACACTTCATCTAACTTTCCACGGAGAATAATCCGTAACTTTCATCTTCAGTAAAAATTGTCATCACTAAGAAAAATCACTCAAACTGAGCCGTAGCGAACTTCATTTCTGGTCGCCGTTTTCCAAACAATGTATATTTTGTATTTTATTCTTTCAGGCATAAAGCCAAAAACACTAGCTTAGTTGTGTCTTAGGAGGGGGCTTCCATTTATGGTACTTAACCTCACATATATGTAAGGATACACACAATATTTTTTATTTGTAAAACGAGTGACGACTTACGTTATTTATAAAAATTATCCGACTGTTAAAATTCCACTTGTCTGCTTCTGCTAACAACTAAAATTAACTTAAATGCGTTATAGCATCTTTCAAAACTAAGCTGGTATATTTAATCTTTTATTTTGTGCTCAAATGCACTTTAGTAAACTTAAATTCTTGCTATGAACCCTACCGGAGCTCTTCGTTTATGTTTGTGTATTTTAACGGACCCATTGTTTATTTTCATGTTTATTTTTAAAGCATCTCCGTCCAAACTCCGACCGTAGCTACCTTCCAGATGAAAACAAACTAGCTTTCCTTCCATTAAAATTCATGTCTTGTAAATATCAGTTTATTTCCCAAAGCCAAAGTTAATTCTGAGCTAACACTTTGTCCCCCCCCCCTTTCCTTCAATAGTTGCGATACATAATATCATAGTTTTAATTTATAGGCCTATTCACGTTGCGAGTTCAAAACTCGGTTCCTAAGGCCTCCCAGTTCATAAAAGTCGGCAATTCCCTTTGCTCTCCTTACTGCCAATATTCCCTTCCAACCAGATCACAGTATTCAATTCCCCCTCCACTCAGAACGCAAAGCTACCCTGCCCGTCCGCGCCGTCATGCCCACTTCCGGTAGTGACAGCCTGGCCGGTCTGAGTCAGTTTCCCTCCTCCCAAGGCCCCTCTACCCTGCTCTTCCCCCCACCCCGGTCGCTCTCCTACAGGCCCGCCCTTTCCCTCTACCTGGCTGTCAGACAGCAGGTATAAAACCCAGCTACAGGAGACATTCGTTAGCACAGCTCAGGAATCTCAAAAGCTAGAGGTAGCTACGCCAGTCGGGAGTGGAGATGTCACAGTCCGATTGTTGCCATGCCGGGCAAAGGTAGTAGTTCGTATGTAACTTAGTTTAACTTAAAAGTTTATTTTTTGGACTCTAAAATTCAAAATTTATAGTTTAAATTAAATTAAATCTATAGCTTTGAATGTAAACTTATGGTTCGTTACGCCAACGGCATTTAGGACGTTAGCGGCCATAACGTAAGGGTTCACGGCCCCTTCCTAAACAGCTTTTTTTCACCGTTTCATTAATCTAATTTAATGTAAACAAAGGCCATTGGGTCAATTAGATTTGCAGAAGCGTAGTACTTCATGGAGCGTACATCCATTTTCTAATGTGAATTCCAATGGAGACGGTTTGATCTTTTGGGTGTTCCCTTTTGAAACAAAACTGTAAAACGGGTCTACTTTTATAAGTCAGCCGAGGCTGTTTGTAATTTAGAGGGCTCTTTGCTAAATCCCCTTGCTTAAATCACTGTTTCTATTTGAAATTGTTTGCGAACTAAGTTAAAGTGTCGAATTTACTGTAAAATTCAAAGCAAGCTTTTAACTCAAAGCTAAGTTGTGTACGAAATAACTAAATGTAAAGTGTAGCCTTTATTATGTTTGACTAAAAATAAAACCAGGAGTTTTAAACGCCAAACGCAGTTATTAGATCGTTATTTGCTGGAAGTTAACATTTAAGCTCTCCTTATATTAGGTTAGCTTAGCTAGCTTTTACCCACCTTGGTGGCAGCATTACCCACTTGTTATTGCTAGTCGGGTCTTATTATTAGGACATCGATGCTCCATTTCCTACACCGGGACTGTAGCAGTTGTGCTGTTTTAAAGTAAAAAGTACTCAAAGTCAACCCAGAGTGATAAGCAAAATCCAGTTACACCAGGCGCCGGCGATGTTACAAGCACCTACTCCGTCGTAGCATCCGCCGTTACAGCCGTGTTATATAGACGGTCCAAACCTGCGCATGCGCAGAAGGTTTAAGTCCGGCTGAGATACAAGCTCTAAAACTTCTAGGGAATAATTCTAGCTCATAAGGAGAAACGCTAATAAAAACAGGTAATGTATATTTTCGGTTAGGCAATAAAAACTAAAATTAAGCAGTCGCAGGCCCTACTATTTTAGTCTTTTGATGTTTTTATTAGCATGCAAGTTGTTTAAAATAGTTTTTATTGCCGTCGGGAAAATCCATTACCAGAGTTATCATTTTATTTTCCTGCCTTTTAAAGGCTCAATCCCTAGCGATGAAAGGTTGGCTTCTCTGCCATGCTCGTAGCTTCTTTCCGCGCATGCGCGCGTGCCTCTATATAAAGCACCCGAATTGAGCTGGCTTCATGTTTCTTCCTAAGGCGCCATCACGAGTGGATTGTCTCTTCGGCTCTCCCGACTTCTTTATAGAAGTTGCTGTTCTGTCTCCGGTTACCCGGTCGCCAGCTAGTGTTTTCATGTGTTACCCAAGTGCGATAATGGATTCTACTGTCGTTGGTTTTTACAGATTCTTCTTTACCCTCTCCTTTCCGGCATCCGCTTCCGGACGGCTGCCATACACTCTTCTCTGGTCGCCCATACGGATTCTTCCTCCGGTTCCCCTCAGAGACCACCTTCACCTACGAAGTCAATTGGACCAGAATTCCTCGGCTGCCCCGCTTGTCACAGGCAGCCCCCACTTCACCGTTCCGGTCGCCTTCCTCTACCAAACCAGGATAGATCTTCTTGAACGGAAGACATATTCTCGACTCCTCTCTTCCAAGCTCCTTAAGACGCTTACTGGATAGTTCGATCGCTGGCGAACGGACTCTACTCCATGTCGATCACATCCTCGACCTCCTTCTCCTTCATTCTCTGTCACAGTCGCTGCAACCTCCAATCAAAGACCTGTTGTCATTACGTTACCGGTTCCCTTTCCCCGGTTCCCTTCGACATGTGATCCAACAGTCCCTCCGACCAACTGTTGTTTCCCGGCCCCACCAGCGATTCCTTCTTCCTCTTCCACGGCCACGCCGATGATGTCTGCCTCTCCAGTCCCTGCCTCACCCGCACCTCCTTTGTGCCGAACTTATCCTCACTGCGTCTTGTCCATCGGCTTCCTCTCCTAGCCCCAGACCATACGCTGCAGTTCCCCCCTCACCCCTCACCGGATTTTCTGTCGCATCACCAGCAACTGTCTCTCGCCGTAATCTCCAGGATCACTCCGACCGCTCCTCCAGTCGGCCAGTGTGCAACGACTCTCGCCGACCAAAGGACCCAGCAGAAGACTGGTCCTTCTTGCACGGACTCCACCATCGGCTACGACGACCGCTGCCGGACATTCTACACACTCCTTGTCACCCGACAAGGATTAACGGTCCCGATCTCTAATCGGTCTAAGTGGCTGTTCCTTTCACCCATCACCCACAACAGACCTCAAGTAGCTGTCCCCTCGTCATCTCCCTTTGTTGATCCCAATCTTCAATCGATCACCCAGTCTTCTGTTTCCGACGATCCACAACGAGTGATTATTCTGTTCTATACATACGGTGTACCACCCCTCACCTACGACAGGCCTCAAGTAGTGGTTGCCTTTTCGTCTCCTTTTGTTGTTAATAAAGTTGTCTTCCTTGGACCATGGGGTACAAAAAAAAGGGGGGGGGGGGAAATAGAAAAGAAAAGGCACACGAAGCACCCACCCACCCACCCACCCAAACAAACATCAATTAACGAACAAACGCATCGAAACGAGATTTGAAAGCATTAAGAGATGAGGCACATTTGGACCCTTCCCAGACACCGTCAAGTGTTCCTGTTTAGGGTTTACTGGCACCAAGAGCCATTTGCACCCTCAGCCTTGTTGCCAGTTTCACCTCACGTGCGACTGGTTCAACAGAAAATGTAGTGTGTGTGCGCGTCTTTCTTAAAGGGAATGGAGGGCCATTCTTCGTCGTCACAAGAAATCCCGACAACGTACTATCCAGAAATCAAATCAACGTGCCCTTTTCGCTGACGACTCTGGTTCGTCCACAGTCCAGTCTAGTGTCACCTCTAAGAAGCCTCGTCGAGCCAAAGTGTCCTCTTCGACCACTACTCGCGTTCCAGTACCCCCCCCCCCCGGTCACCCCTCCTCGGGCGACAGGCGTCGCTCCTCGACAGTCTCCTCAGTCTACTTCAAGCCAAAAGCTTAAATCTACTCTAGGTATGCGAACAAAGAATACGTTTTCCTCTTCGTCTTCAGGCATTCGTCCATCCCGTTCATTGCCCCCTGCGCCGCCTACTCGACACTTAAATTGACAACTTCATCTACGTTCGCACCTCCAGCCGCTCCTGGCAACAGACCTGTTTTTCCTACTGCAGACGCCATCCGCTCTGCGTTACTTCGTTATTAGTTGGTATTCTGGTAAATTCATCCTACACCAGATTAGAAGCCCAACATTTTTAATATTTTGATTGTGGCGTGCTTTCTGGTGCCACTTTTAGTTTTTGCTGAATTAAAAAAAATTCAGCCACTGGCCTGGGTTTGGTACCGTTGGATAACTCCTGAAATAATGATTCGAATGGTGTTTTCAAACATCAGACTGAAAAAATTTGACAAATTGATAAAGAGTTAAGGATTTGGACTCGATGCTGCAGTTTTCAAAAGTATAAATACGAAAGAAAAGTGCTGCTTTTTTTTCTGATCAGTACAGCACATTATGGCGGCCTTTAAAAAATTTGCTGCAATATAATTTTTTTTAGAATTAAGAATTACAGTACTTTTATGGATCCCCAAATACATGTCTTATAAACATTTTAGTAAATACATTATGGACCCGCCTTAAAATAAGACAGCGGTGTAGTTGGAAAAAAGGAGATATTCAACTGTCAAATCCAGGAACACTGAATTTTACAGCACAGCCTGGGTGATCCCCCTAAAAATCAGGAGGATCACGTCTTATTTTCAGCCTGTGGTTACCTAAACCAATTCATCAGAAAGGACTCAGGAGCACTTCCAGATAGAAACACCGGACTCCATTAGAGAATTACTGCTAGAATGGTAGTAGACAACGTCGATAAACATTGAGGACACATCTCCACACCCCTCTATCTGCTACCTTCACATTTTTCAGGTTGGTGGTGAACGAATCACTCTTCCACGTATTCACCTCAATCCTGCTGGCAGTGATAGTTTATCTACACCAGCAGACACTGTGAAAACACAAACTAATGTTGATGACTGGCTTATCCTCAGAATCTGCAAGACAGATCTCGCAAGCCACACTAAGTTCACCAGCCTTCTTTTCCAACATCTAAACTTAGGAATAAACCTGAAGAAATTAGGAATATGCCTAGGAGACTTAACTTCCTGGGCACCACCTTCAATTTAGAAATCTACTTTAAGGAGTGCTTGTAACTTTCTGTGCGTCTCTCCTACATGTACCGCATTGCACTTAAGGCAGGGTACACAGTAGACTACTGCATTCTGTTACAGTGAGCTTGGGGGTTTGGAGACTTGCGAGAACGGTGCACAATGGGGCTACTCATGCCTTCGGGAGGGGGATTGGTCTGACAATGTGTGTTTGCTGCTGCGCGTACTGTACTTGTGAACAGCCCTAGTACTTTGAGATGCTTCCTAAGTTTTTTTTTGGATGGGGGGGGGGGTCCCAGTGAAAGCACCTAACTCCTTGTTGTCACTTTATGTACATATTCACTTCTACCGGGAACATATGTAACTGCTTCGTGAGGCTTGTCGGCTTTCAACGAATTTGCTTTCTTGTTTTTGGACTGTATTACTCTTACTCGACTCCAGGCATTCTTCGTTTCGGTATTGATGCGTTTAGCAGGATAACCAAAAAGCAAGAATTTGGTTTTACCGAGTTCAAAGTGCTTGTTGGTGGTGTGTGCGAGAGACGAATGTGTGAGGAAGGTGAACGTCGTCAATTTGCCGAAAATGCAAGAAGAACCATTACTGTTGTTCTCCGTTGTGGTATTGTGTTTTATTAAGAATCAAGCTAACACTCACCATTGTAAATATGGATTCCTAAATAGTTAGGAATTCCGACGAAGCATGCACTGTGCTGCTGGTGACCAAGTAAATTTTTTAAAACGCAGAAAATTAAGTCTTTGCAGGTGAGTAAATAACCGTGTGTTAAAGTTATGTATTAGCTAGGCTAAAACTCACAGGACAAAGACACACGATGTCATATTTACCACAGCAATGTTGGTATGTGGAATACCCGTGACGTTGCCAATAAATGGCAATAAATGGCAACGCATATGAACCCGTAGTAGTTACACGTAGGCCGGCCAGCCAGCATTGTACAGTATAACCGTGTTAACTCCAACTCGGTTAAGTCTAAACTTTTCTTGGTTTTATTACGTGCATTTTGAGCCACTTGCAATTAAAAACGTAAACTTGTGCAACCTTTATTAACCTGAAGCAATCGGAATGAATGCAAACCACTTCCTGTTAACAGCATGCATTTGCAGTAGTTTCCAGCCTTGACTTGATTTGTGTTAGACCTCTTTTCTCGAGTCGCTTTCATTGCCATTGTGGAAACTCGAAACCCTATCAATCCATTGTGCTTTTTATCTTCGACGATGATTTGTCTTGAGACTAACTGCTACTGAACGTCTCTTACTGGTACTCCCTAGAAAAATGGCCAAGCCTTTTGGAGGCAAAACAATTTGACTTGCATCTTAGTTTGCTGTTTATATTTGAATATCTCCTTTGTCTTTTTCGTTTCTGCCCGTACAATATGCGTTTGGTCGCAACGTTTTGCTACTTTTTCATTTTTACTTGTCTTGCACGACCGATAATTTTTCATTAAAAATGTGTGAGTACTCGTCTTTCATGAGCTGTAACGGCGGATGCTATGACGGAGTAGGTGCTTGTAACATCGCCGGTCGCATGGTGTAACTGGATCAATCTTACTATCACTCTGGGTTGACTTTTGGTACTTTTTTAGTTAAAACAGCACAACTGCTACAGTCCCGGTGTAGAGAATGGAGCTACAATGTCCTAATGATGTAGGCTAACTAGTGATAATAAGCAGTAACGCTGCCACCAAGGTGGGAAATAGGCTAGCTAAGTTAAATTTGAAGAGAATTGTGTTAAATACTAACTTCTAGCAATCAACGAACGATTAAACCAACTGTCGTTTAAAACTCTTGGTTTTATTTTTAAACAAACATGTTAAAAAGATCGCACTTTACATTTGGTAAATTTACAACTTAGTTTAGGTTATAAATGACATGGGGAATTTACATTAAATTCGACTTGAACAAAAATTATGTTCACAAAACAATTTCAAATAGAAACAGTGATTTTAGGCCACGGGGACTTCGCAAAAGAGCCCTCTAAATTACGAACAGTCTCGACTGTGTAGTAATAGTAGACCTTAACCTACAGTTATGTTTTAAAAGGGAACACCCAATTAATCAAACCGTACCCGTCAGAATATCACGTTAGAAAAGGGATGTACACTCCATGAAGTACTGCGCTTCTGCAAATCTAACTGACCCGACGGCCTTTGTTTACATTAAAGTTGCATTAATGAAACTGAAAAGAGAGCTGGTTTTTAGTAAGGGACCGTGAACCCTTAAGTTATGGCCATTAACGTCCGAAAATGCCGTTTGGCTTAACGCACCATAAGTTACCTTCAAAGCTACGAGGTTTAGATTTAAATTAAACTATAAATTTTGACGTGTAAGTCCAAAAAATAAACTTTCAATTTAAACTAAGTCGTATGAACCAACTACCTTTGCCCGGCATGGCAACAATCGGACCGCGGCATTCCACTCCCGACCGGCGTAGCGACCTCTAGCTTTGAGAATCCTGAGCTGTGCTAACGAAATTCTCCTGGGTCTGGGTTTTTTGTGTCTTGTGCTTGGCAGGCAAGTAGAGGGAAGGCGCGGATCTGTAGGAGAGCGACGGAGGGGGGTGTGGGGTAGAGGTGGACGCTTGGAGGAGGAGAGACTGACCAAAACCGGCCGAGCTGTCACTACCGGAAGTAGGCATGACGGCGCGGACGGGCAGGGTAGCTGAGCGCTCTGAGTGGATGGGAAATTGAATGCAGTGTTTTGGTTGGAAGGGAATTGGTGAGGCTGCATTGACAAGGGAATTGCCTACTTGGGAGCGTTAGAGGCCTGGCTTGGAAGTGCAAGTGAGTTTTAAACTCAGAACAACGTGAATTTAGGCCTATAAAAATAAAACTACGATATTACGTATCGCAACTATTAAGGAGGGGGGGGGGGACGAAGTGTTAGCTCGGATTTATTATTCGACTTTGGGAAACAAACTGTTATTAACAAGGCATGATTTAATCGAAGGAAAGCTAGTTTGTTTTCGTTTTTAGAGGTTTGGTACGGTCGGAGTTTGGATGGAGATGCTATAAAAAGTAGACATGAAATAAACACTGGGTCCGTAAAAATAAACAACCATAAAAGGTTGAGCTCCGGTAGGGTTCATGGCAAGAAGTTAAGTTTACCAAAGTGCTTTTAGTGCAAAATCAAAAGATTAAATATACCAGCTTAGTTTTAAATATGCTATAACGCATTTAGGTTAGATTTTGTTGTTTGCAGAAGCAGACAAGTGATTTTAACGTCGGACATTTTTCATAGTTAAAGTAAGTCGTCTCCTGTTTTGAGAATAAAAAATATTGTGTGTTAGACATGTATGTGAGGTTAAGCCCTCCTAAAACACAACTAAGCTAGTGGTGTTGGCTTTATGCCGAAAAGAATAAAATACAATATTTACAATGTTGGATTGGGATCGCCATAAAGACGATGGTCTTCTGGTTTTGAAGAGTTCAGCCCTCAGGTTTTTGGCTCGGCGGTGTTAAGGTGTCCTCACCACAAATGTCTAATACAAGACCATGTTTACAGAACGAGTTGGCTTTGAGAAGTATGTTGTCATAACCGTTTGGCAGTCCAGATAAAAGAATTAATGCGATAAATTCTTTCGTAGCCCAGCACATCCTGCAGCTTTACCTTCTCATGCTAGTTCTTGAATTCTCACGAGATACGTCCACCTATTGTCGTCATTCTTCAGTCAACTTTCTTCATCCTACAATGTAGTAGGTCTTTAAACGCAAAAAAAAATTGTCTCAACTTTGCCTTTCCTGTCAATATAGTCTTCAATGCATCCCAGAACTCTTCCGGGTCATTAACGCTAGCAAAAGTTTCTTAGCGGGTGCTCCTTAATAGTTAACATCACCATTAAAGTACATTTGATTGACTCTTCTTCATATTTGTAGAATGGTGGGTCCAGAATATCAGATTTACCGTCGATATATTGTAACAAATTTCTCTGTTTTAGCACATGATGCATAGAATTCGTCCAGGCATGATAATTATTAACTAATCTCTAGACTCCTAAAATGTGGCTCTTATTTGTCGCATACTCGCCAGCCATCTTACTAATCCCACTGAGTAATAGTTCAAAGGTTAAATGAAATAAATGAAATTGCTTACCGCGCAATTTACAATTATTTCATATAACGTCTGAAGTCTTAGTCGGTGAGATTAGGTTGGCGTGTTTGATATCACAACTTCATACGGCCGAAAAGCTTGGCGGGAATCCTTAACAAGTTTTGTTTTGGGGTAAATATCAGATTTTTTTGGTCCAAATTGATGAAATCCATTTTTCTTTATTGCCAAAACATATTAACCTGAGAATTTTTGTTTTCTTTCCGCAAAAGGAGGAGCATGGTCGACTTACACTGAAAAGACCCCAGCAAATCAAAAGCGAAACCTAATTCCCTGCAAATCACAACTGAAACCCTAAAACTAAATCACTTCGGAGAATCGTTTTGCGAAAGAAAAACAAAAATTCTCTAACTGAATACCAGTCGTGGTTCTATGAAATTTACAAGTTGTGCGTTTTAGCACTCAACTTCTTTCCAACAAATTTCCCTCGATCTTCGGTCTCAGGAAATTAAATCTGGAAAGGAGTTTCGTGCTAAAACACACAAATTAACGATTTCAGAGAAGCACTCGTGGTATTATAGCCGATAATTTTAGCATTACATTGTCCCAATTTGTGATGTTCCCCTAGAGGTTTCTTCCGGTGCGCAGGCGCCTGCTTGCATGTCCCACTGCGCATGTGCGGCAAAGTCCTCCCTTATAAAAACGAGCGGGGACGCTTTCGGCATTCATTTTCTTCCAGAGGTGTGTCCACGCCACCTCGCTCTGAGGTTCCCCGTCTTTTGCACGGAATTTGGATTTCCCGAAGATGGCCGCCGCTTCCGATGCTCCCGCTCCATCTGCTGCTCTCCCTCGTGCTCTTGCTCCCTTCGCTCTTGGCGACCGCTGTGTCTCCGCTCTCGACCTTGCCGCCACGAAGCCGATCGTCCCTGCGCCTTTCGCCGATGCTGCCTTCGTTGACGGGAACGCTCTTTTGGAGTCTCCTCTCCAGGCTGGTCGACGCACTCCTCCTGCTGAACCTATGGATCTCTCTTCCCTTCATCACAATTTACAACTTGCGAAGGACAATTATCGTGATGCTAAGAGAAATCTCCGCCGAGCCACTACTGCTCTTTCACCCGCCCTCAATTCTCCCTTGGACCTCTCGTCCAACTCTTCTTGCTTGGGCCGCAGCGTCACTCGTAGTGAAGTTCATGACATCGTCCACGACGCCGTTCGTACGATGAAAGACAATCCGATGCCGCCGCCATCGTTTACATCTTCAGCTCGTCGCGTCCGCACTCTAGACTGGGTCGCTTCGACTTCGAGCCCTGAAAGCCACAAGCGTTGCACTTCTTCTCCTTCGGGTGCCTTGAAGAAACGAAAGACTTCCTGTCCGCCCACAACACAACGTCCTCTGCTGCCGGCTTCCCCCTTCAACCCCGGCCGCCTAGACAATCTCTTCGTCCTCCATTCTCCCTACACCCGAAAGACGAGTTAACTTCCCGGACGATTCGGCCGACGACCCCACGCTGCCATTTGCAGCGCTTCTCAAGACAGTCGAGGAAACGGTACCAGACTGTTTTCCTTTTAAACCATCACGGTCTGCCGACCCCCCAGTCATCAAGCGAGGCTTAAAGACGGGGTTCGGTTTTGCCCTTCGTGACAGGAATGCCAAACCACGCAACCTTCTCGGCCAAGCAACAACTCTTCTGACGTGCCTCCTCCGAAACGAAGGCTCCCTCCTGGGCAAAGGTGACCCCCTCATCCTTGACAAGGATCCACCAGCTCCACGTCCTGGCCGTGAGAACAGCTTCTTTTGCCCGGTCGGCGACGGCGCCACAAACCCACACAATTTTTATACGTATTATGAATGCGTATTCCTGTGCAGTGAGATCAAGATGGACTTCAGCACTGCTCTCTCCATCCCTAAGAAAGCTGAAATCGCAACCAATCAGCCTTCAGCTAATTTCGAAAAAGATCGTTAGATTTCGTACTGTGAAACTCCATTATAAACGAACAAAAGTCACCAGAAAAACTCACACTTCCACAACAGAAAGTTTAGCCTTCGGCTAAGCCCTTCGGGCTGCCTCCCAGGCTGACGTCTTCAACACTGTGATCAACGCCTTGTGCGATAAACTCTCCGCGGACGCAAGCCCAGAAGAGATACGCAACCTTTCATCCCTAACAGCTCTTCCAGAAGGCAAGCTTCGCAACCTACCACTCCACTGGGCAACCAGAGCCCTCTTTAACTACACCCTCCTCCTTCAGGAAATAGCCCTTTCATCCGCCAACAACCTCAACGTTTCCACTCGGCACCGCCTCCGCAACCAACCCATTCATGAATCAGACACTCTTTCCTGGTCTCATCCCGACTCTTGCCTTTCATTTGGACATCTCAAGGAAACCCAAACCGAAAAAACACAACCCTTCGTCCAACCGTTCCTTTCAGAAGAACATACAATCCGATTCCTGCCTTTCGCTGGACGACTGGAACAAGGCTGCACCTACACCGCCCTCTGTCCGCACGAATGAAAACACACTCTTTCAGCGAAGAAACCAACAGCCCTTTCGGCCCAACTCCTCTCGCTCCCGTTCCGGCCAAAGGAACCAGCAGAAGCGAGCCGCAACTCCCGACCGCCGAAGCCGTCACTCCTTGCCAGGGGGCAGGAGCTCCTTTCGCAAAAACCAACAGTGACGCCTCCCGCCTTTTCTGCGTTCCGGTCGGTGCAAGACTTTGCCACTTCTTCCCGGCCTGGCAAAAACTGACCCACAACACGGACATCCTTTCGATCATCAAACATGGCGTTCGGCCGACACTCCTAGTTCAACCACCTCTGAAAACCTCCCCTCCATGGAAGTTCTCTCCACCAATCAGAGTCCCTTTCGTTCAAAGTCTCAGAGCTCCTTCGCAAAAAAGCAATCAAGCAATGCCTCGAGCCGGGCCCAGGCTTTTACAGCTCCATATTCGCCCGACCAAAGAAGTCAGGAGGCTCTCGTCTAATTTTCAACATGAAACCTCTCAACAAGTACATTCACAACGATCACTTCAAGATAGAAACTCTCGAGTCCATAGGCCTTTCGTTCAAACAGAATGACTGGACAGTTTCAATCGACCTGGAAGATGCCTACCTTCTCGTCCCCCTTCATCCGGCAATCACCCATCTCTTCGGCTGCATTTACGACCGAAAGGTCTACGAATTCCGCTGCCTTCCTTTCGGACTAAATGCAGCTCCCAGAATCTTCACAATGATGTTAAAACCAATCCTGGCAAAGCTTCGTCAACACCAAATCCAAGCCAGTGCATATCTAGACGACTGGGCCCTCAACCCGGGCCCCCACACTCCGGAACTCAACAGAGACAAGACCATCTCCCTGCTAAACCATCTGGGCTTGGGAGTGAACTGTGAGGAAGGGTATCCTACCGAACTCCTCCCCTCCCCCGAAAATACACCCATTTTCCCCTTCCTCTTGCGTCTAGACATTTTTGTCGCCCATACGAAATTTATTCACTTGTATCAAGAACGTCCTTAGTTGTCTTTCCGTCAAGTACAGTCTTATTATTGTGCACAGTAACTTTCTTTATTGTTGATCGACCACAACAGTGTTGCTTCCCCCTACCCTTTTGTAAACGTCTGCTGTTCCCGGCCTCTGTACTGTTGGACTCAAATGTAGTGCAACAATGTGCACCTCCCTATTCTCTGTACGGCCTTACATTGCTGCCGCTGTCCTGCGGTAATAATGACCGATCCGCCTCCCGCATCTGTTTTACTCTGTTATGTTATCCTTGCTTCTCGTCTGAGAGAGACGGTTGTTATTAACCTCCCGAGTTAAAAGCAACATAGTCGTTTTCGCCGCCACTTTTCCTTGAGGCTCTTATAGAATGGAAGACAGAGTTGGCCTCCCTTGAGGACTCTTAAGCCAAGCCTTCCGACCCGATATGCAAGTATTGTAACCTTGGGTTTACTTCCCAGTATTCTATGGTCGAGCTGTCACCATTAAAGGGGCATATCTCCATCCTTACCATGTTTAGCCTAGCTGACTTCCTATGAATAGATGCGTGGGAATGACTTCAGTAACAGGACAGCGGATAATTTATAAGGCCCTCTTCCCTTCTTTCCATGGAAAATAAACCCCAGTGAGACCAAGGTTACGTAATATTTTTGTTATTGTGCCTCTACCTCGTTACGTCACGTTAATTCTACAGTACAGAGTTCAACGCCTCACCATGGCCTCTTAGGTAGGAGTTGGGGGAGGACTGTGTTTGAGGGCCGGGCCAGGCCGCCTGAAGAGGTACCGTGATCGCTCTTGCACGCTCTGCCCCCACCTTCTATCATGAACTACGCAAAATCACGCCTGTCACCCGCACAAACTTTCACATTCCTCGGAGCTTCATTCGATCTACTATCGGCAAGGATCTCGCCCTCAGCGGATTGTATCGAGGACCTCCTTCAACACATCCGTCTCTTTCGCAAACAAGCCAACTTCACTCCCAGGGAATTAAATTCCCTCATAGGAAAGATGGACGAGATGGCGAACCTTGTTCCCTACGGTCAATGGATGGCCAGGCCCCTTCACCATCACCGCATAGACAACTGGTCAATCAACCAAAAACATCCTGACAATCTAGGACCATTCAACAATGACTTTCCCTTTGAAACTCTCCTATGGTGGTCCGATGTCACAAACCTCTTGGAAGACACTTCCCCTCCACGAACCGCCACCCGATCTCATCTTCACAGATGCATCAAAAACCGGTTAGGATGCACATCTAAACAACCTGGAAATCTCGGGCCTTTGGCCAACATCCTGCAAAGACCACATCAACATTCTCGAGCTCCGAGCAATCCTGCTCGCCCTTCAACATTTCCTGCCACTAATCCAGAACAAGGTAATCCAGGTCCAAGCCGACAACACAATAGCCCTAGCTTACATTAGGAAGGAGGGTGGAACAAAATCAAGATCCCTGCACACCCTAACTTCCAAAATCTTCAACCTGTGCATTCCGAACAACATCACCCTACTGCCACTGCACACCCCAGGCAACAGATTGCCGACTCTCACACGCCGGAATCCACCAACTGGCGAATGGTGCCTCAAGAAATCCATCTGCGAATCTCTCTTCAGCATCTGGGGCACACCGATGGTGGACCTGTTCGCCATGAAGCACAATGCCAGACTTCCCCATTTCATCAGTCCGATCCTGGACGAAGGAGCAATAGCTGTAGACGCCCTGACGTTTCCATGGCACAACCTGTTTGCTTACCTCTTCACCCCGTT
Organism: Lithobius niger; assembly: GCA_023313725.1. Classification (NCBI taxonomy): domain Eukaryota; kingdom Metazoa; phylum Arthropoda; class Chilopoda; order Lithobiomorpha; family Lithobiidae; genus Lithobius; species Lithobius niger. The sequence continues at coordinate 26,363 of JAHWFP010236801.1, forward strand.
CAAACTACTTCAAGTCCTTCAAAAAATAGAAGAAAGCCAGAGCCTATTCCTACTTATAGCCCCCCTCTGACCATCAGCAGCCTGGTTTCCTCTCCTAGACCTAGTAGTCGACACTCCAGAAATCTACCACTTCTACCAGATCTTCTGTCACAACAGAAAGGATCAAAACTACACCCAAACCTTGCAAACCTTAATTTACATGGGTGGATACTATCATTAAACTTCTTTACCCGACCTCCTGAAATTTTTCACTGACTAGTTCAACCGTCGACAAACTAAAGAGCTCAACAATCCTCGTTTACCGCTCCGCCCTAAACTCGGTCTTCAAAGCAGCTAACCAAACCAAATTGCTAGATGACTACCGCATCTCAGCATTACTACGATCATTTGAAAACGTACATCCAACAACCAGACGATCTGTAACCGACTGGGACCTATCCCTCGTCTTACAATCCCTCATGGAAGAACCTTACGAACCAATGCAGGACAGCTCTCTCCATCTCATGACCCGGAAAACTGTCTTCCTTGTAACCCTGGCAGCTAGTCTACGATGTTCCGAAATCCAAGCTCTCTCAGCAGACCCAGCTTACTGCATTTTCGGACCTAACTTCTCCTCAGTAACGCTACACCCAAGAGCATCCTTCAGAACAAAATCAAAAAAGACCTTCTGAACCTTCAAAACCAATCACGTTCCCAGCCCTTTCCAGCATTGTAGGCAATGAACCAGACCGTTTCCTGTGTCCAGTCAGAGCACTCTGTTTTTACCAAGCCCGCACACAACATGAGGGCATCCGCAAAGGCAGAAACCAACTATTCCTCCCAGTTGGCCCCCAAAACGGCGAAACTTCAGCCGCTATGATTTCCCATTGGATCAGGAAAACTATTGAAGCAGCTTACGACAAACAAAACATGAGTAAGAGCATGAGGGTGACGGCACATGAGGTTAGCGCAATCTCCACATCGTGGACCCACCACAATGCCACCCCGATCGAAGAAATCCTGGCAGCAACATCCTGGCATCCTCAATCAACCTTCACCTCCCACTACCTGAGGGACATGTTAAGGGAAGAAACAGGACTACACCGGCTGGGACCAATCGTCGCAGCCAGAACCGTGATCAAGCCCCCTTACGCACTCAAGAACGAAACAGAAGCAAGCCATCCACGAGGGAAGCAAGCCACCCAAAAGGAAGCAAGACCTAACAACGGTCCTTTTCAGGACCACTAACCCCTACGAAAGAGATCCAAATTCCTGTTTCCACACTGTTCTGAATAAAGTGCGAACTTTTTCTCTTCCAGGTAAAAGTTTTTAGGGAAAGCTTGCTTGCATCCCAGGGCGCCCGTCAAGGCGGTTGCCCGCCACCAAATTCTGACGAGGTAAACGGATAATGCTAAAATTATGGTTAATATGTTTTGGCAATAAAGAAAGAACATTTTGCCGGCCCCCAGCCAGGCCGGCGAAAAATGGTTTCTTTTTGCCTAAAACATACTTAACCTAACTCCCGCCCTACCTCCCCTCTCGAGTTACTGCCTGACAAATTGAGAGTAAAATGAATGCCGAAAGCGTCCCCGCTCTCACTTTTATAAGGGAGGACTGCGCTGCACATGCGCAGTGGAACATGCAAGCAGGTGCCTGCGCACTGGAAGAAACCTCCAGGGGAACATCACATTGGGACAATGTAATGCTAAAATTATCAGGTTAAGTATGTTTTAGGCAAAAAGAAACCAGTTTTAGCTGCCTTGGCTGGGGGCCAGCAAAATGTTCTTTTTTCTTAGCAATTATGAGATGGAAACATTAATCTAGTTTTCTGGTCCATTTCTTTTTTTTTTTTTTTGGCTTTCGTTAAATTAGAGGACAGCAGTGACCAAATGATTAGTACTGCAGTATCTCCTTGCAAACACACAGATTTATATAATGTTCACTTTGGCATTGTTGCATAATAACAATGGTTAAAACAATGTAAAACAATCGCTTTGGTCGTTTGGAGCTCCCTGAACCACTTGACCATATGAAAAGGGCACTTTCACCATATGACCACATGACCGTATGACCACATGAAAGGGGAGAATGCTAAAAAATAGATAATGGATTTTTTTGAGGCAACTAGAAAGTAAGTTTTGGCTCCAATCCTGAAAACCCTCTACTTAAACTTGCATCCGCTAAAGTACTAATTAGTCCTCTACTGTGCAGCCTCCATCGTATATATAGTCGAAGCGGAGCTACAGAGCTCACCTTTTCTTCTCTAGCCGCCACGCTGTTCACTTCGGTGGATCTCTGTGCTTACCTCCGCTTCCCGCACTAGCCTCCTCCTCCGCTTCGATGCCATGAGCAAGGGGACGCCCAGGGAAATACTCCCTTCCTCTCCTTTCTGCCTCCCCTGTTCCTCCGTCTCTCCAGAACGTGGAGGTTCTCGGACTTACCTCTGTACGGGACTTATTGGAGCCTCCGCCCCCGAACCCTCTGCTGTCGGGATCTTTCCCTCCGCAGTGCAATACTGTCGCCACTTCACCAGTTCCATGCGGTCAGCCGCCTCCACCGACAGATCTCCGGTCTCTCTCTTTGGAACTTGCCCGTACCAAAGGATGGTGCGTGCGGGTCAAACTACTGCTTAGAGCGTGGAGGGTTATGGCTACGTTAGCCTCCCCCGCTTGCTACGCACCCCGCCCTCTGCCTCCACCCTCCGCCTACTGCCATCCTTCGGGAAGGCCGTCTCTGTTGGCCTCTACCTACGGCGGTTCGTGTCTTCCTTGCGTTTGGGTGACGGGCGGATTAGTTCGGATTACCGACATGCCTCGCGTGCGATCCCCCTCCCCGCTGCACACTGCCTCTGCGCAGCCCTCTTGGAGTGGACCCTTTCACTACCTGCTATCGGCTTACGCTTTCCCTCCCTCCAGCATTGACTGCTGCTGTTTTCTTTGAAAGGGGTATGGTATCCCTCCGCGACATCGCCATCTGCACATCTGTTGCGCAGCCCTTCTTTCAACTTGTACTAGCTCCAGCGCTGCGTCCTTTCGGGATCATTTTCTCCTAGGGTAGTCACCACATGTACTGGTCCCTCCGCTCCTCTTCTTCTCAGGTTATCCTACCTGACAACTTTCTGGATATACCTTCCAGCTCCTGAACCTCCATTCCTCGAATGACCATTCCGCCTCCTGTATCAACCTCCTCCCGTGGTGATACTCTAATCTCTCTGCACCTCCGCCCAGTGGAAGACCGCCTCCCTCCGCTCCTCTTCAGGACGGTTGCTTTGGCTCCTCCGTTATTCTGCAACAGTTTTACGGCTGTGCTGACTGCTCCTTCAGTTGAGGATTAACCTCCTTCGCCCTCACAAGGTTTACCACCGTCATCCATCCTTCCTCCGGAAGGTTCTTCCGTCTGCCGTCCCTCCAGCACCACTACCACACATCGTTCTGTCTCTTTTGCCAACTTACCGCCTCCACACCCTACCTCTGGACAGGCGGTCGTCCATTCTGCCTCGCCTTCCGCTTCGAAAATTTAACTAAGCATCGTTCCGACTCAGCCACCACGGCGTCTTCTTTCCAACCTCCGCCTCGCGGGCTACCATTGTACCTTCAAATCGATCAAGATTCCCTCCACTCCGCGGTCAGACACTTCCCTCTACTACCTCTCTCTACAAGACTGTCCTCAGGTGAGGCATTACAGACTAACATTGAGCAAGTGCAGGCCTTGTACCTTTGGCCTTCCGACGTTCCACAATGGTTTTATGGATACTTCAGTTTCGAATGAACCTCTTTCGTCTCCCACTTTGGCCTCCTCCTCCGGAGGTGTTCCAAGTTTTTTATCTTCCTTCCGACTCAACCGCGTCTCTTTTCCGAACCTCCGCATCCTAGCATGCTTTCTTTGCCACCGTATGTCGTCATGACCTAGATAAAGCTGCCTTCGTTCCTATATATTCCCCACCACCCCTCCGCACCACCGTTCTTCCTGGTCCCCAGCCCAAGACGGCCTGTGTCATCACGGCACTACACGGATCAACACTGGCAAGCAACAATCGTCGTTCTGGGGTTTTCTCTACCCATTGTGCACTACTTCTGCGCAGCCCTCTTGGATTAGGCTTTTCCACCGTCTGTTGCCATCTGTTGTCTTCCCTTTCCACAGCATTAGGTGCTGCTGCTTCCTCCGCGCTGTCACAACACTCCTGCGAGACAGGCTGCTCATCCTCTACTTGATGTATGTTCTCTCTTCCTGCGTTCCTCCGTCCTGCGGAAGGGGACCAGGGATACCCGAGTGAACTCCATGCCATTATGTCATGCTCCTCCTCCCGGACCTCAGCCTGTGTCAAAGGGGGTAACACTCGCCTCAATTTAGGCTTTGACCCACTGAGCTTCTTCTGTGCAGCCTCCTTCCTCAAACAGACCCTAAATTCCTATTCACATGACAAATCCTCGTTCACCACCGTTTCTAGGGAAGGATCCCTTCGCTTCCGCTACACCTTACCTCCGTTAGACCAACATACTGGGTCCTCCGTTTCCCCAGGACAGGATGACTCCCGTCTGCCCTATTATAAATTCGCCGCTGTAACGGCGGATGCTACGACGGCTGAGGTGCTTGTAACATCCCCGACATCAGGTAGACTTTGGTCTTGTTAAAAATAATACTTTCAGTGTTTTGGTTGATTATCAAAGCACAGTCATGGCTACGGTCCGATGTAGGGAACGGAGCGAAAATATCCTATCAATTTAAATAGGCTAACAAGTACCAATTTACACGGTACGCGCTGCCACCAGGTGGAGTGACATTAATTGCAGCAAAATCCTGAGTTAAGAATAAAAGGGGATTTACGTAATATTTTAACTCTACAATTAATAACGGGGTAAAAACAACTGACGTTTAAAACGCTTGGTTTTATTTACGCAGTTAGACAAAATATAAAAAAACAATTAACATTTTCACACAAGTTTTAACAACTGAAAGCTTTAAGTAAAGCAACGAATTTACATTTATAAATTTAACAACGAACAAGGCGTTAGAAAATAGCAATCTTTACATCAAGAAAGTTCACTCAGGTGTGTTTCAACCTCCTAATATAAAAAGCAGCTGCAAGTTACAATTACGCCTACAGTGTGTTGTTTGCGCACAAACTCAACTAAACTTCCAGTTAAATCTGAACTAGATCGGCTCAATGGGAGCACTAGCAATTTAAGCAGGACTTTCACTTAAATTAAATTCTTTAAAATAAGTAAGATAGACTTGGTTTTTAGGAAGGGAACCACCCTGACGTTTATGACTAAGTTCAGAAACTGCCGATGTACGAAGTTAAATCATAAATTTATCAAACTAGGAGTTGTCTTTAAAATTAAACTATGAATTTAGATTTGGGGGTCCTAAGTAAAAACTTTCAATTTTAAACTACGTGATACGAACCACAACCATAGTGCCCGGCATGGCAACTTTTCGGACGGCATCGTTCCTATCCCGATCGGCGTGACCACCTCCTAGTCTGAGATCTGTGAGCTGTGCTAACCATGGGAATGCAGGGCTGGTGGTATATATGGGTGAGGGAGGGGGCGGACGTCTGCGACGACTGCACGTTTTGTCGGCAAGACAGGCAGGCAGGCTTGGAGGAGGGAAATTTGTTCGAGTTCCAAAACGAGCTGTACCACGTGAAGGCTTTAGAGGGAAGTGTAACGATCTGAATTGGCCTTTAAAAGGTAGATACGAGGGGGTTTTCGCTGATTGGCTGGAGCTTAGGAGCTCTGAGTGGCTGGATCCAGGACCGTTGGAGCCGTTGAGGGTTTAGAGTTCTGGAAGGGTTTGGTGAATTGATGTAAACGCAACAGTCCAAACTACGGTATTAGGTATCGCAACTATTGAAGTGGGGGGGGGGGGCTGAGTGTTTGCACCGAATATCCATTTATTGGCTATGGAAACAGATCTTTATACGGGATTGTTTTTAATAGAAGGATAAGCAAGCTAGAATTGCATTTGGAACTGAGGGTGGTCACTCTCGGCGATTTTCGTATTAATATTTGCAAACAAAAACAAAAAATGGTGTCCGGTAAAATTGCCATAAAATATCTTTTGAAGTCGAGTACCATGGTTGTGTTCAAGGGGCAGGTTAAAAGAGTAAATAATTAACATAGTGAAAAATGCTAGAACGCATTTAAAGTTGGGGCATTAACTTTGCAGTGGCAGAACTTAGTTATCATGGAAATTTTTCATATAAATTGTGCGCGCTACAAATCAAAAAATATCACATTTGACAGTTCACATCCTATTTATGAGGTTTAAGTACCTTTGCAAAGGAAGCGCCTCCTATTCCACAACTAATCTAAACTGGGTCGGCTTTATGCCTATAAAAAATCAAAAAGAAATGAATACATTTATACAAATCGGTTGGAGTTACGATGACCGGAAGTGTGTGCGTCGCGGCACAGTTTGGTGACTTTTTCTTAAGCTTATAGCTGAAGAACCAGAAGGGGAAATTTTGAGTTCTGCAGAATAGAAGAATAAAGTTATGGCTATTAAGAATTTCTATGATGGGTCAATTCTGGTAGTAACTCCTGGAGATATCGTGGTTTGAAGTTGGAGGTCGGACAAGTCAAGGGCGGGGAGGCACCAGACTTAGGAAAAAAAAATTAGTTCGTTAAAACGAAGTTTTCCGGAGGTTTTTTTGACAGCTGGAGTCCCGGTTTCCTCTCCAAAAGGGTTTTAGGCCAAAAGGCCCGTACACCGCACCTTCGCTTCCCTCGGCAGGCTTCTAGCCGCCGCTCTATCTTTGGTGCCATTTACTCAAGCTCAAGTGGATGCACCCCATCACTCTGCCTCCGCTCCGTCTCTGTTCCGCGGTTCATTGCACCTCCGCCTTCGACTACTGAGTCTGCCGCCTCCGTGCATCATAATCACGTTAACGTTGTGCTTACAAGGCCTTGTAATTCATCCTTTCTCGCATGGACTCCTCCATCCTTTTGGGACAAGACTGTTCCTTTGGGCCTTCCATCGGCCCTCCGTCATCGATCGATACGCTTTCCCCGACTCCCACCTCAGACCTTTTTCTGCATTGATATGCTCAGTCGCTTTCCTACCAATGCCTCCACCAGGCAGTCTTCAGGGCGAGATCCTACTACCGCTGCAATAACACGGTGCTTACCTCCGCCAACAGCTCCACTTCCACACGCATCCCTTCTTCTTCCACAGGGAGGTTGCTTTCGTCATATGCATCTTGCAAGTTCTTGTTTGGCGGTCGAGCCACCTTCCCGTGGGACAACCCTCCTTTTCGCAGCAGCCTCCGCTCTTTCAACTACCATGGGTCCCTCCATGTATTCTTTTCCTTCACGTAACAATCGGCCGTTCCTCTCCGCAAGTGCAGCTCGTTCTACCTTTCCTCAACGTGATCTGAACATTGGTCTTGTCTCCATTGTATGGCTGCATCCGCTGCGCAACACCTTCCATTTTTCACCTCCTCCTTCTGCACTTCCTTCCCCTCGATCCCCTGCTCGGGACAACGGGGAGGGGTGGGGGCTTGCTCCCTCTGGACCTGCGGTACCACATTCCTTGTCATATTTGTCTTCTTACGTCCTCTTCCTTCCCCGCCGTTCGGCTGGCGAAACATCAGAAATAACCATTCATCCCGACAAGCTGTCCTACGCTCCTATCTTTATTACAAGGACTTCACATCCTCCGCCTAGGGTTGAGTACCACCTCCCAGGTGAACGTTCACATCGCATAGACACCGACAGTACTACTAGCTGCTCATCTTGTTTCCCGGCCGTTCCACTACCTACCGTCAACCTCCGCCTCCCTCCGCTTCCGGTGGTTGGTCGGCATCCTCCTCTTTAACATTTGCTGCCTCCTGCCTTCCTTACCTCCTTGTTTCAGGAGGCATTGAAAGGATCTACCATCTTGGTTTATTAGTCAGCCTTGAACGCCGTCTTCAAAGCAGCCGGAAATACCGACCTCCTCACGGATTATAAGATCTCATCTTTGATTCACTCGTTCCAACTTGGTCGTCCTCGTGTCCCCAAGAAGTTCCCGGGGCCTTTCCATTATATCAACAGCTTTAATAGCCGCATCCTATGAGCCATTAGCCTCCGCACGTCTGAGCCATCTCACCGGGAAGACTGTTTCTCGTAGCCCTTGCCGCGTGCCTCCGCTGTAACGAACTACGAGTCCTTTCCGCCATGGAACGGGACTGCTTTTTCCTACCGGACTTCAAGGGCGTTACCCCTACGCCTCGCTCCTCCTTTCCAACAAACCCAAAAGCCCACCGACCGAACGCATCCTTTCATCATCCCGTCTCTTTCCAGCATCTTGGGCGATGATCAAGTGAGAACTCTGTCCTGTACGAGCCGTCCGCTTCTACTTAAAAGCATCCCATCCTATGCGGAGGGAGCATACTCAAATTTCCTTCTGTTCAGCAGCAAGACTGGGGACACCTCTGCTCGCATGATTGCCTCCTAGATCAAAACCGTGATCCTCCAGGCCTACGACGCTATTGATATCAACTGTGTCACGGAGGGTATTAAAGTCACAGCACATGAACTTCGTGCTATTTCTACCTCCTGGACTCACTTCAGCAATATCTCCATCACGGACATCATGGAATCTGCCTCCTGGCGCCATCCTACCGTCTTCACATCCCATTACCTCCGGGACATGTCTTACCATGCCGACGGCTTGTACCGCGTTGGGCCTTTCATAGCAGCCCTCTGTGTACTTTGACCCCTGTGCACGCTGGAATTCACTTTGTGTTCCAGGGGCCGTTCGCTACGTGAGGGGACTCCGATCAAATGGCACCCTCCGCCTTGAAGTGAATGGGAATGCTAAAAAATAGTTAATGGATTTTTTCAAGGCAACTATAAACGTCAAAATACCAGTGTTACCTGGTTAATTTTGGTTTCTATTACCTATTGGAAAAAAACATTACCAGGCTCCCACCCTCTCATTGCCATTTGGGCAGGGTAGCGGTGTCGAAAAGGTGAACTCCGCTTCGACTATATATACGATGGAGGCTGCGCAGTAGAGCTGCACAGTAGGTAGCGAACCGGAAGAACTTGTTTAATCTCTAGTTGAAACAGCATTAGAGAAGGAGAATGCTAAAAAAATAGGTAATGCATTTTTTCAATACGCAATAGAAACCAAAATTAACCAGGTAATACTGGTATTTTGCCTTTTTTCTAGTTGAAATTGTGTATTTTTATTTAAAAGCCAGTTGTTGCTTTTAAAGGATGAATTTTCTCTAATGTAAATTCGTTTGCTTGCATTGAATGCCTTCTTGCTTTAATTCAAAGCTTCTCCAAACTAGTAAACTAGTACCCAAAATGTAAAGTGCCATTTCCATTTGTTGTTCTCTTTATTAAAACCAAGAGTTTTTAAAACTACAAGTACGGTTTCTAGTACAAATTAGTTGCTAGCATTTAAATAATATGTAGCCCATTTTTATTCTAAACCCCCTTAGCTTTTAAACTTACCCACCAGTGGTGGCAGCCTTAAAGACCAGGTAGAAATACTGGATAGCCTAATTTAATTTAGTTCGGAAATATATCTTCACTCCCTCCAGGATTGAGGCCCTACAGAGCTGTTTTAAACCAAAATAGTCGACCAAGTCATTTCTACATGCAAGAAAGTCAACCATGAGTGCGGAGACGTTATAAGCACCTAGCCCGTCGTAGCGTCCACCGCTACAATGAGCTATACTATACTAGACGGTATCCACCTAAAGCCCTCAATAGCTTCCTTGGTCCTTGGTTCAAGGCAGAGCTGTTGGACTACCATCTGCCCCCCCAATAGCTGCCAGCCGTAACATGTTCTCTCATGTTAGGACCACCAACCTTCGCACCAAATCAGTAAGCTGGTGGCTGATGAACTGTTTTTACAGGCAGAAATTATACCGTCAATGGCACAACAGCCCTGAATTTCTCAGATGGTGCCAACGCTCTCAGTTCGTGCTCTTGCCTTGGACCAGGGAAGCTATCGATTAACTTAGGTGGATACCTCTTTCTTGTGACCATTTACGTAAAGTTTTATCTGTAAGCGTGGCCCAGGGTTCAGCTGACCTGCTCCGTTAGGACAAAGTCAGTATAGAACTAAAGGGAAGTACTTTCGGATTAGAACGTTATTTTAAAGATGAAATTAGCTTTTACTTATCCTAAAATATTTACCTTTAATGAACCCACCCACCATCCCCGCTTGCGCTGAACAGAATAGTTCTTCAAATGATTGTGGGAAATAAGTGTGGAAGGGCCTACTAGGAATCAGCAAAGCGCCACACAGTGGGGAGCCAAGTGGCTTCTTACGTGGAATTTAACGTTTTTGAGCATGGAGCATAAATATAAATGATATTTAGAATAAACATGCATCAGTTTTTAATTTATAGTTGAATTACCATTCATAGATGAATTCAACCAATACGCCAACCTTATGAATCTTCACAGCTTTTTATTGTTGCAGGCTGAAGAAATCACATTAACCATTGGACAAGCCTTTGATCTGGCTTACCGCCGTTTTCTGGAAACATCCGGCAAGGACATGGAAATCAGGAAACAAATGGTAGTTCTACAGAAAAAAGTTCAAGCGCTTGAATTGGAGAACCAAACTCTGAAGCAACGTCTGTCGGAGCTGATATTAGTGAAAGACAGAAATGACATTGACAATTACAAGAGAGACAATAATGTGAGTTTGTGTAGTTGTTGGAATGACAAAAAAAATATTAGCAAAATACAGTGTTGATAACATCCCCACAGCTCTGCCAGGCAGGGGAAACTAGGCCCAACAAAATTCACTAATCTATTTCAATTGCCTAATGCATTTCGTCATTGTTTTTGAAATGAGTATGTCTTTGAATATACAGGGTGGTCCACAAAAAAACTGATGACCGAAAATTAGTTAACACCCCCTCAGAACCAGTATTTCTGTCCTCTCCTGGTTCTGAGGGGTGCTAACTATACTTTGTTCCACATTATGTTTGCAGGAAACTGACTGTATGACGCCAAGCTTCCTTCCAAAAAACACGTAAATATTCCACTCGTAGACCATAACAGTACCTGAGTAGAGTCTACAAGTGTGATATTCACATGTCATTGCACTCCTAGTGGAAGGAAATGTGGTGTCATACAGCCAGTTTCCTGCAAACATAACGTGGAACAAAATATAGAAAAGTTAGACTTAGAAAATATTCGGTCGTCAGTTTTTTGTGGACCACCCTGTACATTTAAGGCCACGTTTGACTTTGTTAAATTGCTTAGAGGTTAAGAATGTCGCAAGTTCCGTCCATCATTCCATGGTATTCATTCCCCACTTTAGAAAGCTTTTATCTTGTTAAAGGCTCGTACAGTTAAACTTCATTATAACAATACCTCTTAGAACAATAAAATTGATAAGAGAATACTATTTTGGGACTCTTTCAGCAACAATGCTTGCTAAAGTGCTGGTTTACAACATGAACCTGATATAACATTGTATTTTCAAGCACCCTTGGACATCGTTATAAAGAGGTTTCACTGTATTTGCTTACTAAAGAGTGGATTGGTTCTACTAAGTCCTGATAACAGAATCCCCCAAAAATGTAATACATTCGAAAGACTTAAAATAATTGTTTATATGCCGGCAAAAATTTACATTGCCTCTGGAATTCTCCTATTCTCCTACCCTCGTGGTGTTGGTCTAGGGATTAATGTTACGGAGCCCGCCAGCCTCAACAGCCCAGTGTGCACCTATTCTGTGCACCCCTTCGTATATAAAAGCGTCGCAAGTGACCGTAGTAACATCCTCTTATCTACAGTCCTACCACATCGGACGTGCTGTTCTGCTGTTGGAGAAAGATGTTAAAACACCGTGGTCTGAATTACTGCGGTCCCTTCTCTCTTTTGCTCTACAATGCCTCGTGCCAAAGGTACGCCAAGGGAGGCTTCGGCCCGGGTTACAATGCCGCCCCCTTCGTCTTCCGAGTTACCTCCTATGCCTGGATTCTCCACTCTTTCTGTAGCCTGCCATTGTTCACCTGCTAGCCACCCTTAGTCGGTAGGCTCTCGTTCGCATTGTCCTTCGCCTGTCGTTCCTTCAGCGACCAAAGGGGAAACTCTGTAAACGACTACGTCGTCTTCTGTCCTGTGCGGCCAGGTTCTACCTTCAACACCGGACCAAGCTCTCCAAGACCAAGGAAACTTGCATTTGTCTTAAGCTTCAGGGCAGGTACTACACAACTACCAACAAATGTCATAAAGGTCCTCACCTCGGAGGCGCTGTTCGACTTGTCTTCCCTATCTTCTCGTCATTCCTCCAAGTCTCCGCTTTCGGTAGGAGTCAACCGTCCAGACGAACCACTTTCAATGGAAGGAGTCCAACTGCTTGTGGATAACGCCCTTTGTTCCTTCCACTACAATGGCGTCCTTCGTCGGATTGCAGGCCTATCTAGGACTGCTAGCGCTCGTCGTTTGACACTAAGCATCTGTCGTCCTTTGTAGACGAACCTAGCCTCAGCGTTCGCCATGCACCATACACTCAACTGTTGGATGAATGTTGTGGTTGGCCCTATGGCTGGCCCTTTGTCTGCTTCCAAGACGTTGCAGCTTTTCAGGAAATGCTCGCCAGCTGCCAACGCTCCTGGTCTACTGGGCCTTTCGGCCACCCTTCATCCTTCGCTGATTTACCGACCAAACAAACGAACTATCAATAACGTTTGTCGTTAGAGGCACAGCTTCTGAAGTTCCTTCGTCATTCAAGACTCCTCCAGGCTGGGCTCAACATACACGCTTTGGCTGTACAAACCTGCAGCCTAGCGTTATACACAGACGATCGACAAGACGACTGCTCTTCACATATTTATTCCTCGTTGGATACATCTACACCCATTCGTCATTGACATGTTAGTTTTTGGGACTACACCAATCAATACACGCTTCGTCCTCTCCACTTCTCAATGTTCGTTGCAATTCCCTTCGGCTGAATTATAATATATTAAAATAATACGCTTAGGATGCACCGAGCAAAATCATCACGCACTATAATGATAAAAGCGAGCGGCCTACAATGTCTCTAACAATCAGTAACACGTGAAATATTGCTTCAGTAATGCGCAATAATGGTGGCTATTGGAGCCGAGTTGAATAGTTTCGAGGATGTCGTGCCGTGTAACAATCGGCAAGAGGACGAGCTGGTTCATTCTTGCTACGGTAGCAAAGTAAAAGACAATGTGATCGGTTGTGGCCTGTAACAATCAGTAACACACGAAATAAAAAAAAGACATTTACTTCCCTAATAAAACAAACAGCATGGGTTCAAAGGGAGAAGGAGCAGGGATGAGGGGGGGGGGGGGGGATATTCAGACCACACAATGAGGGAATGGGGGAAGGTGGTGCGGAAGGGGAAAGGGGTTTCCGGGGGAGCCAGGGGGAAATCTGACCATGTAGGGGGAGGGGACGAGGGGCTGTTGGCACTATTTTCATTCCATGCTGCCGAATAAAGTATTTCACTCAGGTATGCAGAAACCGGCTAGACCAGCGTATATTACAGCGGGAGTACAACTAGTATACTGAAATTTATCTCCAACCGCACCTTGTCATCAGCCACACGAATGACCTCTTTCGCTGTCGTCCATAGAGGCACAGTTTTTGCCTTTGGAGTCCTGGAGGAGCACTCAATGTACACGCTTCGGCTATACACGCCTACTGTCTGGCCTCATATACGGAGGATCGACAAGACACCTGCTCTTTCATATCTTAATAAAAAATTGGTCATTGTTGGATTTTTTTTCGAGGCATCCACGCTGCGTGGTTGCTCTTCCTAGCTCTCCGGACCATTCGCATTGGTGCTACTGCACCGAGACTTTTCGGATTCATCCTAACCTTCGGTCAATGTTCTGGGTTTGTCGCACTTGAAGCTTACTCCTGCTTACGACCTTCACTACCCGTTCATCTTGACCACTGTGTTGTTCCGACGCTATGACCTTTCCACCAGTCGTTGCGGATACCAACTCTACCACTACCGACTCTACCTCTCGTTTGTCGGACCATTCTTCGGTGTTACTGCCACTACCTGCTTTCATGGTCTCTTTCCACTGGCTGTAGCTGCCGTCAACTCTTCCTCTCATTTGTCGGACTGGTTGTCGCCGTTACTGTCCCCACCTGCCGTACTTTGTCCCTCTCCATCGGATATGGATACTGCATTTGGAAAAGCAAAGCATCAATGGAGTTTAAGGTGATTGTTATACGATGCAGACTTTTGGATCCAGAATTGATTCATAACCTCATCGGGAAACTTAACAGGCGCATGCCCTCTATGGCAGTCGTATTACCATTTTTTGACTTGGGAAAGAGGACTAAGCTTTGGTGGGTGGTTTTATTTTCAAAGTGCTGGCCAATTCCAAGCTAGAAAGTTAGTAGTCTGTAAAGACTCCTTTCAAGTATTTTATGGAGTTTGTCACAGCCCGATTTGGAAGATATGATGGACTGATTTTTGCAACTTGAACTTGTTTGTGTAAGGTACACTGGAAGCGGAGAAGTCTATAAATTCATGAGTTTGTCCTTTTAAATTTGACTTGCTGGTTCTACAAGCTTTTCTCCAGTTGAATGTTGGCGAACTCGGCACGTGATAAAAAGAGTTTCTTACTATCTGCAAAATACTAACCTTCAGTAATATGTGCTAAAATTGCTATTTGACAGTTTTTCCATACCTAAACAAACAAAAGCAGTTGATCACTTAGAATCGAGCTGCTCTTACCCATTGATATCCATAGACAAGACTGTTTTGCCCTTATTTGGGCTCGTCAGTAGAGAATACTCTGTGGGCGAGACATCTTGCTGGTGGTAAATTAATAAGCTCAAAACTGGACTGACTTTAGCAAGTGATCAACTGCCAGTAACCCTTCGTGGGCCACGACGTTCTGAATAAATGTCTCTGGGAGGCTACGAACGTCGTATGACGTCCATTTAATTCTCGTTATGGTTCTGTTGTCCATTTCAGATCTTATGTTGTTTTTAGAAGACTGTGCTGTTAATCTTACTACCAAAAAATGGGTGTGTTTAGCTTCATTGAAACACGACAATTGCACATAAAAAGGTTTTACAAAAGTTTTAATGATTTTATCAAGCCGACGAAGTCGGTGCTTTTACTTAACAGCCTGGGATGGTTTATTTGTAAACAAATCATGGCGCGCAAGGAGTTAATAGGCCTGACTGTACATGTCTAACACTTAAGAAGAATGGATCCCTATACATCTGCTTTTTAGCTTGCTGAAGCTAGTCCTGTTTTGAGCTTGTTAACTAAACAAATAAAATAATTATTTGTCCATTTTTAACGCTAGTTTCTAAGGCTGTGCCAAACAGGTTTTGGCAGATTTTGTGCTGATCGGCAAAAAACGGTTCGGCAAACAAAAACCTAATTTTCGATTTTTGTCAGGCCTACATGTTTTACATTGTGTATGATTGCCTAAGGTTAATAACAGACAAAATTTACTTTTTTTTTTTTCAATAATGGTCCGTTTTTTCAATAATGGACCAAATCGGTCAAAATTTTCAACATCAATAGCCTGTCCTAATACAAGCCTCTTGGCGAAGCCCAAATTCGAACTTTACATCTAGAAGATCCTCAAATCTACATTTGAAGATCGACCAAAACCCCCAGCAGCACTCCTTCATCATGGCCGCCATTGTTGAAACTTGTATTTATGTATTTTGACTTTATCACTCCTATTTTCGGGCATAAAGCCCACAAACACTAGCTTAGTTGCATTTTTAGGAGGGGCTCCCTCTGCGAAGGTACTAAACCTCGATCTCGTGTACAGACAACTATTTTCAAAGTGTGATATTTTTTATTGTGTTTGAACGATCACAGCTGCTATGAAAAATTTCCACTTAGATCAAACATTGTCCTTTAACTTTAAGGTTAAAACCTCCAATTTAACTTCATGCGTTTTAGCATACAACTAAGCTAGACTATTTATTCATTTATTTAGCCTTTTATAATAATCTTTTGCCCCCAGAAACGCTGCCATTAGTCCAAGTAATTAGACATCGGCATTCTACCGGACACGAATTTTAGTGTATATATGTTTATCGTAGTTCTCCTCTCAGCCCGACTGTGACCACCAGAACATTACTCCTAGCTTATTCTACTATTAAAACTAAGATATTTATAAAAGATCTGTTTCTAAGCATTCCGAAAGTCAAAACTGTGCAAAAACTTCGAATTCTCTTCCCCCCCCCCACCAAAACTAGTTGTGGTGTATAACACTGCAGTTTTCAGTTAAAGCTTATAAAATTTAATAGTAATGCTTTCTGCATTACCCAAAGCCAAGTATTAAACTTTAACAAGAGCCTATTCACGTTGCAAACATGTTAATATCCATTCCTTAGTCTATAATTCAAAGTAAAGGCCTATTTTCCCAAAGTTCAATTGAGTGAAACTCAAAACGGGCCCGTCTTTACATGTCTTTACTCCTTCAAACGGCTCTGCACCCAGTTCCTTTGTTCAACCGATTTCTCCTCCCACTTTCCATTGTTCTCGAGGCCCTCAGCCAATCAGACCCCTACAGCTCTCCTCGGCGTCCGCGCTAAGGTCCAGAAAATCCGCTGCTCCAGCATAAAAAGCCCCAGTTGCCCTCCCTCTACAGCTCAGTCAGCACAGCTCACAGATCTCAAGCTTGAGAAGGGTCACGCCAGTCGGGAGTGGAGACGCCATGTCCGTAGGATGCCATGCCGGGCAAAATGGCAGTGGTTCGTATGTTTGTAGTTAGCTTTTAAAAATTTAATTTAGGACCCCCCCCCCCAAGTCTAAATTTATAGTTTAAAACTTAACTTAAACTGTCTAGCTAGAGAATATTATGGTGGTGACGCCTGTAGCGGCATCTTAGGTTCTTTCACCCCATAACGTCAGAGTGGTTCTTTCTAAAAACCAAATTTTTCCTTATTTGTTTTAAACATTAATTCAAATAACTGACGGTTTGATCTTTGTGTGGGATTCATTGGTTATTCAATCCAGACGGACTTTATAAGTAGCCGCGGCTTTTATAATTTGAGGAGTTGACTTAGAAACAGCAACTCTGAGTTGACTTAGAAACAGCAACTCTGGGAGGTTTAAGGCTCTGTTTTATCACTTAGAAACAAAACTGTGAAACGGTCGATCTTTCATGCGTGTTCGAAACATACTGTTTGATAGATTGCAACCAGCCGAGGCTGTTCAATCTTGCGGACGACTCAAGCGAGCGTTCAGTATTGCTTTTTCTACTTAAAAATTTAATTGTTTGTATTCTGAAACACAAATGTCGTTTTAGTCTGAAACTTGTGAAACCGAATTACATGTTGTAAATACAAACTTTTGTGCTTTTAAATACTTTATTTCAAAAGCTTCCGTGCAAACTAAATGTAAAGTGTTCTTTTCATTCCCTGTTGTTAAAATAAAACCAGGAGTTTTAAACTTCAGTTCGTTTGCTAGTTGATTAATTGTTTTAGTGTAAAATAAATATGTAGCCCATCTTTAGTTTTAGCTCTTGATAAACAGTAAAATTCCATCGCTGGTGGCAGTGAAATACCAGCAGTATTAAGGTTAGGCCCCCTTTAATTAGGACCTGGCGCTCCATCACTTATGCTGGGACTGTAGGCCATGCTGTGCTTATCCCATAAAAGTCGCAATAATCACCCCAACACCTTAAGCTGAATCTCCGTGTCAAACCAGGAAACCGGGAGCGTTATAAGCACCTAAGCCGTCGTAGCGTCCGCCGTTACAATATTGTCTTTGAATTCCCATATTGCTTTGTGCCTGTTAGGCACCGATCAGGTAAGATTATGTCAGTCATTTTTCCGTGTCGCCAGAAGTTGCCATGCTTCACAATTACATAAAAAGGAGAAAACTAACGATGTGATCAAATCCGGTCCCTACGCAGCCTGAATGTACTGAAAAACGCGTAGTAGTCTCCGACGTCGGTTGGCACACGCTCATGCACTGTATTCGACACTGCTCCTCTTTCGCCCCCGAACGCGGGGCCCTCTTCCTCGCTGTCTTTCCGAAGATCTTCTTGGCATGACACACATCGCCTTTCTCCTACTTGGGTGGCTTCTTTCGCTCCGGCTGCTCTCCACCATCCCCACATGCATCGAAGACCCTTGGCAGCCGTGTCACATCACTCTCCCGTGGCTTCTGTTTCACCGCCGTGTTCTTTGTCTTACCGTCGTGCCTCACCTGCATGGCCGCTTCGGTTACTTCCCCGGTTCCCTGTGGCCAACCTACACCCACTTTTTACCAACCTGGGCTTTTTCGCTTCCAATGTTATCTCCGAACAAGATTGGGAAGCTCAAAGTAAAGTACTCAAAACTTAAACGACGAGTCAAAACTTCTCACATTGACATTCGTCTTTCTCCTATTGGCAAGACTTCGCACGCTACTCCCAGCGCTCTGCCTACTTGGTCATCTGTCAAGAAGACTTTTTTGCCTTCTCGTCATGCTAACGACCCTCTTCTAAAGATTAAATAAACAAATTGTTTGACCGCGGTCATAATAACCCCAAGACTCGGATGGTGGATTCTAGTGCTGCTTCAGCAACCTCTCTCGACGCTGCGTCCGAGCTGTACAGGAGCCTTGGCTTCAAAAACTTGATTGGAGAGGTAGCCACCTCCAAAGATAAAAACAAAACTATGGATCGATACTTCGAACTTTTCATTTGTTGCCGCATAGGCCTATTTCACCAAAACCGAACACTGTTTCTCCCGTATCCGTTCCGCCCTACTTAGAGGCCTCCATCTATTAGCACGGGAACTGGAAAATTTTGATTTCAATATGAAATTTCTACTGGACTCCGTCAACGGGTTCGTCAAGGAACTAGAAACCCTTAGCGCTGCTCAATCCGAGCTACCTGCGTTACAAGAAGCCGCTGCATCTTCCTCCACCTTACAATCAGACAATGCTTTCCTACGCGCTTCTAATGTAGCCTTTTCTTATGAGCTCGAAACTCTCCACCGTCGGTACCGCTCCCAACGCATCAATTATGTGCTACTTCGCGCTCACCATGCCTTGCTGTCACCTATCCCTTCATCCCCGCCATGGCGGGCATACTACTGTGCTCGGTCTCGAACCCGACGCCTTCGGACAGCGCCCACAACAACCAAGGTACGTTCGCCTGGTCGCTCCCAACTTTCGGCTACATCCCCAACTCCGTCCATCATGAATCTACTTAACCCTTTGAGAACTGCGTTTTTTTTTATATCTCCAAAAAAGTAGGGGTAACCTGGACGGGGCTCGAACTAGCAACCTGAAGGAGCTGTTAAACGTGAGGCACACGCCTCTACCAACTCGGCCACGGCCGTCTCTAGAGTCGGCTTGTTAAGGGAACCTAGTATTGTTGTCATTCCCGCATTGTTGGCCATCTCGCGCGTAGTAAGGACTCTGTTTTTAATACTTCAACCTGTGCTTGTGTTTGGCCCGAGATTTTCTCGGGTTTAGCACTCAAAGGGTTAAAGAAGCCCCGTCACCGTTACCTTACCAGGATCCGTCCGTAACGGCCCGAACATCCCATACTCCGGACGGCTATCCTCCTGTTTCACCGTCCTCATCTCCGGTGACCCTCTGGAAAGCGGCCATGGCAACAAATCAGTTCCACAAGATATCTTCCTATTCCGTTTGACAATTTGACAACGCCCCACGCTTCTCACCAGTTTTTCATGGTATAGCTGAAAACTCGGCCTCTTCCTCCATAGTGATGCCATGTTCCCCTTGCAGCCATCAAGCCAAAGGAGTAGCCTTAGGATTCCGCATACTACAATAGCAACAATAACCACGCTCTCAAAACAACTAGTTCCTTCGTGTGACTTCGGTGAGGTTCCTGCTTATTTTGTCCCATTCCGTACGTCATAAACTCGTTCTGCACCTCATCTACTACAAAATTCATAACATCAGGGACTTAAGCCACTTCATCTCTTAAGACTTCCCACAAATCTTTGATTGCCATGGCGCGTTCCCCCACCAGAAACGGTGTTCTCTATCCAATTTCTGTGATTCAAATTCAGCAGTGCTCATCGTCGTTCCTTCTCGTTCCTACACACAAACTGTTTCTGAAGTCCGTCGAATGGATGAGGAATTTTACTCTACCCTATGGCCGGACGAGATCCGACATCATCCCTGCAAGGTAAGCGTTTTCGGCACTACGCCTGATTCCTATCTTGTACCCCACGGTGTTAAGATTCCTGATTGCGGGTTCCCTTACTTAGCTTACCCCCGTTTCTAACCAATAACTATTATTCTGTTCCCTTCACCGCATCAACCCTGCCTCACTGGGGAACCTAATCGTTTCCGTCCGCACTACGGATAGATCTGTTTCCACCGGTTCCACGACGGGTGTAATTGGCTAAGGTATTTTCAGGAATGAATTCACCAAAGACTTGCTCTTGGGGCACCAACTTGTACATGAGGGGAAACTGAGCGAACCTATCCCACCTCCAAGGTGACAAAGTCCGCTATAAACACAGGTAATGTATATTTTTGTCAGCTATAAAAAGACTAAAATTGCAGGGCCTGCACCTGCTTAATTTTAGTTTTTATTGCCTAACCGAAAATATACATTACCTGTAGTCCCATCCAGGCCTCCCCTCCTTTAATAGGTTCTGGGTGTGGAGAAATAATAACATGCGGTCGGCTGCGCCGTGTTATATAGCCAGCCCAAGCCTGTGCATGCGCAGTAGGTACAAGTCCGGCTGGGATTCAAGCTCCAAAGCTTCTAGGGGATAATTCTAGCTCAAAAAGGAGAAGTGCTATAAAAACAGGTAATGTATATTTTCGATTAGGCAATAAAAACTAAAATTAAGCAGGTGCAGGCCCTGCAATTTTAGTCTTTTTGAAAACATAACGTTAAAATTCCAACATGGATAATTTGAACGATATCATTGAGAATATCCAAAACAAGGACCTCAAGAAGGCCTGTTTAAAACTTGCTCTTACAGTGAGTGGGTCAAGACAAGAATCTGTTAAAATTCTACGATGATAACAATCTTTCTCTAACAGAGCTTTCTGACACTGTAGAAAGTGCCATACAAGGTAAAAAGGAGATCACTTTAAAGGAAAATGAACTTTACCTAAAGCAGAAGAATTAAAATTAAGAGCCGTTGAGGTAGCCGATGGTGATAAACGAACAGCTCACGAGTTCGGACCGAAAAGCTCTAATTCGAGAAGGTTTCTGACTCAAGACTCGTACAAGCTTTTGGATCTGAACAGCCTTGTAGGGAAGCTCGACTCCATGTCAAATCTAATACCCTACGGCAGATGGATGACTCACCCCTTCCACCTCTACCGCAGACACATGGCGAAGGAATCAACGTTCACCGGAGTCCAGCCATCCTCTGGCATGTCTTTTCCAAAAGAGATACTCCTTTAGTGGTCTGACGTTCAACAACAACAACATCTCTTCACGAACCGCCGTTCAACCTCGCCTTCCTCACAGATGCATCGCTGATGGGCCAGGGAGCCCACATCAGGAACTTGAAAGCCTCAGGCACATGGGCCAACAACTAAATCGATCACAACAATGTCCTGGAATTGAAAGTCGTTCTCAAAGCCCTCCAGCTCTTCCAGAATACTGCAGCAGGCAAGATAATTCAAGTCCAACTAGACGACAACACTGCCGTAGCTTACCTCTAGAAAGGCGGAGGAACAAAGTCCTAGAATTTCCATCATGTGACGTCAGAAATATTTTGTCTTTGTATCGAGCTAAAACCGACCCTCCTTTCCCTCCACATCCCAGGGAATTTTAATGTTATCGTGGACTCCCTTTCCAGCCGTAACAAGACGAAGTCTGGCGAATGGACCCTCAACACTTCAATTTGAAAATTTCTGTTCGCCATTTGGGGAACCCCATCTATTGACCTCTTTGCCACGAAGCGCCATGCCAAACTTACCCCTCTTCGTCGGCCCTATTCCTGACAATCAAGCATGGGCAGTGGACGCATTATTGACCCTTTTAAGAACATTTTCGGCTACCTATTTCCTCCATTCAAACTACTACCCCAAGTAATCTGGAAAATAGCGTAGACACAAGGCCATTTCATCTTAGTCGCTCCAAATTGGCCCGCAGCCCCCTGGTTCCCACAGCTCCTAACAGCTTCTAGGCAATCCACGGAACCTGCCAGACCGACAAGGCCTGCTATCCAAAGGAAGGGGACACAGTTCTACCCAACCTCCAGCGCTCTGAATCGTCACGGGTGGCTATTATCATCGGACTCCTTAGAGGCAGGAATTCTTGAACGTCAAGCAGTCAGAATTGCTAGTAAAGCAATTAGGATTTCTATCAACAGGATCTACGACAGCTACTGGGAAAGATGGTTTCAGTGGTGTAACCGATGGAAAGTCAATCCTATCGATCTCTCTGTACCAAACTTACTGACTTTCCTTACAGACCTCTTTGACTCTGGTTTGAACGGCTCGACCATTCGGGTGTACCGCTTCGCCCCAATTCGGTCTTCAAAACTGTAGGAAGGGAAACCTTGTTGGTTGATTTTCGCATTTCCTCTTTGAATAATTCCTTCAAGATCGAAAGACCAGCGACAAGACGTCTTTTTCCTCAATTGGGCCTTTCCATTGTTCTGAACTCCCCTCACGTCTGAACCGTACAAGCCCTTGACCAATTGCAACCTTCATCTACTGACAAGGAATCTACGTGCTCTCAAGGGGCAAAGTTCAAGCCTTATCAATGGACCCAGTTTACCTTTCATTCCGTGCTGACTACTCATCCGTATCCTTGAATCTGAGAGCTTCGTTGCAAGCCAAAACTCTAAGACTCCACAATCCCTCGAAACCCATCATCATACCAGCCATAATACTTCTACGGGCAACAAAAGTGAAAGATTCCTTTGTCCAGTCGTAGCTCTATGTTTCTACCGTTGTAACTTCGTTGTTAGATAATTTCGTTATCTACCCGGAACGAATGAATAACAACGAAATTCTTAAGAGGCAAAAATCGGCTGTTCTTGCCATTCAAAAGACTTTGGTGAAACATCTGCAACAGTGATCGCATATTCCATCAAGACTGTTATCGTGAAAGAGTATGATGCAGCAGACATCAACCTGCCAAGACAACATCTGAGCCATGGAGCATGAGCTGAGAGCCATCTCGACATCATGGGTCTTCCACAACGGCATCCCGATCCCGAAAATCCTGCAAGCAGCTTCGTGGAGGAACATGTCCGTCTTCACCTCACACTACTTCAGGGACATGGCCATCCACACGACGGACTGCACAAACTGGGACTCATCACTGCCAGAAGTGTTGTTCAACCCCCACTGCACTAAGAAGTAGATGATCCTTTTCAGGGCCACCACATCAAGAAAGAGACCAAATTTCTGTTTTCACCCAACTTTAATAAAGATAGCTTAACATAGTTCTATAGTCTGTGACTTTTGAGGGACCCAGCTCCTAACCCCTAGGGAACCTGCCAGGTGGTACCCATCGCCATTTTTGCTGAGGTCTGCTGCCGACCTTCCACTGCTATATGATCTTCATGGAAGGGCCAGGGACGATAATAATGATAGTATGATATATGGCAGTCTAGGAGTGCAACCACTGAGATAAGTACATTGGATCTAGTTAGTTTTTTAACTTTGATTTGAATGCATTTTCTTTGTTTAACTCAGGTTAACTGTAAATTAACAAATTTGAAGATGAGTATGAGATACATTTCATAAAAACTAATTCTTACTATCTGCAAAATACTTACCTCCAGTCTACATGCTAAATTCGTTTAATTTTGCTTTTCCCGTGCTCAACCACCCATAAATCTTGAATTTATGAATTTCAACGTCAGTTTGCCCTCTTTTCCCGCTAGGCGCGCTAGCAGCGCGCTGCAGCTGCCTGCCTCTTGGGGAAAACCCCATTCATTTTTGAGCACGCACGAGTGAGGTCGTGCGTTTTTCCCAACAAAGAAACATGGCCGACCACAATAGTGAGGACGAACTTGCTAGGATCGACGAACTACTTCAGGATGGTGATTTTGCTTCGTGCACGCATCAGAAAACACCTTTAGATCTCCACCCTTTATGCAGGAGATGTAGGATTTGTGATTTTGGTAATGAAAAATGCAATATTTGCGAGCTTACAACCCAAATTCCGTGAAGCGCATTCTGTGGACGTGGAGACGAGCCGATCAGAAACTAGAACAAGTAAAGAAAAGGCAAAAGAAAGAACATTCTTCCCTCGATCGGAGACTAGCTGAAATGGCCAAGGACCGTCAAGCGCCGATCTTCGTAGAAGAATTAGTGGTTACTGCAACCGATTCGTCATCGGAATTTGACGGATTTCCACTCGGTGCAAAATCTGTTAACCCACAGGGTTCGTTGGGGGCTATGGTGACGGCGGCCCGAGACACGGCTAAATCAATTGTTTCTGATCGGACGGCCGATATGGAGGACAAAGTTATACAAAAAGTGAGCACTACGGTGCTGTCTCATGTGGACACGAAAATTGGGGAGTTTCGAGGTGAGGTAATGGGATCCATCGCGGGACTAGTGTCAACGGTGAACGCGTTGATAGCCCAGCAAGGATTTTCAAGCAACAGTTTTGGTGCCAGTGCTGCAAAAACTTCCCACACAGAGGCTTGTTTGATTTCGGAGCCGATTTCGGACGCATCCATTAAAGAATATGGTGAGCAAAATGTACTCTTAAACAGCGACTTATCAGTTCACGTAGAGGGATCGACTGCAATCCTTCTCAAATCTCTGGAAGAGCACGAAACAAAGGGTTCGCCGGCGATCCGGACGAGTGGTTCGCCGGGCAGTGCGCTACAGAGTAAGCCGAGGCCGCGCGATGGACAGACGGAGGCTAATTCAAGGGACAGTCCAGCTCGCCACAGTGCTGTTTCGATCTCACGAAAAGAAAAAGGAAAACATTCTAAGAGCACGACACATAAAAAGAACAGTGGACAAGTGAGTGGTGTAAAAGCTCAGGGCGATCTGTCAGCACCCGAGAAAAGGGCTAGCGAACGCGATAAAAGCAAGCCCAAAAAATTGACCAATCCGTCAGCGCCCGAGAAAAGGGTTAGCGGACAGGATAAAAATGTGCCAAAAATTAAGGTAACACATTCAGCCCCTGAGAAAAGGGAAGGCGAACGTGAGGATGATCGGCACGGGTCAAAAAAGGCCCTGCCCGCGCCCGAGAAAAGGGTCAGCGGGAGGGCGTGTAGAGTGGATTTAGATATTGACACGGTGGATCCCATCCTCAGCAAGGCGAGCTATCTTCACGGTTCACCAGTTCGCAGCGATCGCGATCGCAGCCCACGTATAACTGAAAACAGTTTAATGGATCACAGTTATTCTAGGGATCGCAGTCCGCACGGCGATCGCGGTTTACACGACGATCGCAGGTCGCACGCAGGCTGCAGGACAATCGCAGCTCACGGACAGATCGCAGCTCACATGCAGTTCGTAGTGATCAGGGGCCTCACGAACGTCTAGCAACCCGATGTCAACCTATGTACAGTGAAAAGGATCGCAGTTCGCCTGTTCGCGATTTTTCCCCCGGCTTCTCCGGACATCCCCGAACCTCCACGGATCAACATTTTTCACCGGTTAGAGCGGTTCTCCCACTGGTCAGGGAACAGTCGCAGGAATTTTACGAGGAAGAAGGGGAAGACGATTATGAGGATGACCAGTTCTACCAAGACCCCCTTGCTAGGAGTAACTCTGCTGCACGTAAACGGGAATGCGATCGTGGTTCCTATCGCTGGAGGCTAGACGGAAGAAGGTGGTGTTCAATGAGGATGACGTTTTCATGGAAGAAAGAAGCTTTGGGGATGAACAACGTGATCAAGAAAAACAGTGGCGGGAATCGGTCGCAATGCCCCCCCCCCGGAATCGACCGACAACGACGACCCCTTCGAGGAAGGACCTGGACTCATCCATTGGAAACAATTTGCTGGTTTCGTGTTCAAACACCTTAAGGAGACCAGGTTTTGCAAGGAAGCGACCCCAGTGAAACTTAATCCGGATGACCCGCCTCTCGAAACGCTCGCAAATTCGGGGGCGACCAAGGACCCACCCCTTCACCTTCTTCAGTCGGCGGTTGGCTTCCGTCAGTTGCTCAACGCGGAATCCCTCACGGAGGAGCGGACAGCCAATTTCGATTTCGAAGTCTCTTCCTCCCCACGACCCAGCTATGACAAAATTTTTCTTCAGGTCAACGGGAAAAGGTGCCCCATCCAAGAAGCGGTATTCCACCTTCCCTGAGGCGGAGTACTTCCCGGAGAAAATGAACCTTGAGTTGGACTCTACCATCCGGACCCCACAGTTCATCCGCACACCAATGCAACAATTCGATGAGGATGAGATACTGCTACGTTGCAGCATTCGCGCTAATTCGCATGCGGAACTAGCCTACTCCGCATCTACGGCAGCTCTCAAGAACCTCGTGGCTGAAGTACCCTCTCTCAGGGAAAATAAAACTGTGAAGGAGTGCCTCCACATGATGAAACGGGCCTCGTCGTTTCAACGGGACAGCCTAAACTGGTCGTCGCGGCTCCTTTTAAACTCTGTTTTTCGCAAAAGGGATGCGCTACTCGAAACTGCGTCAAACATCCCCACGGACGTAGCAGGCCAATTAAGGTTGACACCAAAACACGGGTCGACGGATGTGTTCGGAGGAAAACTCCTTCAACTAGCCCCAGAACTGAAAGAAAAGACTAAACCACCTCACGCCGGGCCCTCTGGTGCCAGAGGGAGTCGGATTAAGACCAGGCCTTCAAGCAGGAATTTTCCCAACTACCCGCACTACCCCCAAGATGGTAGGGGGAGGGGGTTTGGGAGAGGAGAGAGGAGAACGGACCTGCAGCCCTTTCATGACAATCCCGGTCAAGAGAGGCAGAGGACAACAGAGAGGTAGAGGCGCATCCCGAGGAAGAGGGAGGAGAGCCAACAGCAAGCTTTGACGCCCACCCCGGGCAATCTCTCCCCATTCACTGTCAGGTGGGGGGGAGACTGGCAAAACACCTCAGAGACTGGGAGAAGATTACGGACGATGCATTCGTCTTGGAAACAATCAAATTCGGGTACCACCCCCCTCTACTCTCGTCACCAAAGCTCTCCGACAAGGCACCTGGGCTGGCGTGTCAGGACATCAAGACCCCGGAACTTCGCATGGAAGTGGAGAAGCTTCTTAAGAAAGGGGCGATCGAGAAGTCTCCACCAGGTTCCAAAGGTTTCTGGAGCCCGGTGAGGGTCATCCCGAAGAAGGGGGGGGGAACCCGGTTGATTTTCAACCTTCGTCTGCTGAATCGCCATATACAGAAAGAGAAATTCAAGATGGAGACTATCGGGAGGATTCGCGAGGCGCTACGGAGCGAGGAATACACTGTCTCTCTAGACCTCGAAGACGCGTACCTCCACGTCCCGCTACACCCCGCAGTTAGACACCTCTTCAGCTTCATGCGCAAAGGAACATTTCAATTTACAACCCTACCATTCGGGTTGTCTACAGCGCCGCAAGTTTTCACCCGGATCCTGCGTCCAGTTCTCGCGACACTCCATCAGGAGATGATAAAAGTACACGCGTACTTGGACGATTGGCTACTCCGCCACCTGTCGCCAAG
>JAHWFP010236801.1:58871-82969 GCA_023313725.1 Lithobius niger
CTGGCTTAGAATTTCCTTCAAGAGGGGCGCTGGTAGTAGCCAAAGGTGATTGGTTATTTACGTTAGCAGACTCATCCACTTCGTGTGTGTGGGGTAATTTCGCTGGGGATTTCCTGCCACCTGGTGACTTGCGATGTAAATTCTCAGGTGATTTTTCAAGCTGTTGGATTGGTGGAATTTTTCCCTCAGTAACGGAAATTGACTTTCTGGATTGGCCGAGAGATCGACGCTCAGGAACTACGTCAGCGAAACTTGGCTTTTCACGTTGTTTGCCGCCAAAAGACATGCGTTTGAAATTTGAGTGATGTTGCTCATTATTATTCACGAAAGAATTACTGCTTTTCGCCGTCGAAACAAGTGCGTTTGGAGGCTGTTCTGGATAATCATTTTCCGCGGTATGTAACCTTAGCTGTTCGCGATGTTTGCGAATCGTATTACCGTTAGTATCAACGATAGTATAGGACTGATTTTCACATTTTTGGTTAACCATACCGACTGACCATAGCCTATCATTTGTCGTTGAAAAGTCACGATACCAAACCTTTTCACCTATTTGATACGTTTTCAACTCACGATGGTGGGTGCTCTGTACTTGTTTTAATTGTTTACGGCGTACGGCTGCAATAGGGTCAGGGAACAATAAATCCAGCCGAGACTTTAATTCTCGGTTAAAATATAATTTTCCGGGTGTTGCTTGCGTGGTAGCGGAGATAGTGATTCGTGCTGATAACAAGTAAGAATTTATACTCTCTTGAATAGTAGACCCCTGTCGCCGCGCGGCCTTGTAGACTCTCTTGAAATTACGGACGTATACCTCAGCCAAACCGTTGGTCCAAGGCGCAAAACTTGGCCCGGTCATGTGCCTAATTCCGTTGGATTTTAACCAACTTTGGAATTCTGCGGACAAAAATTGGGCAGCATTGTCCGTAACTAAGCTGTCCATTAAACCATACAAAGCTATATGATTGTTTAAAACGTCAATGACACGTGCGGACGTTGTTGACTTCATTTTATGCACAAAAGGAATTTTTGAATGTGCGTCTACAAGAATGAAAAACATGTAATTGTCCATCGGGCCCAAAAAATCAGCGTGTAAGCGATTGTTGGGTTTTAGTGGATATTCCCACGTATGCTTAGGACCTGACGTTTGAGTATCTTTATACTCTTGACAATTTTGGCACGATTTGACTTTATTTTCAATGTCAGAGTCAATCTTAGGCCACCAGACTTTTTGTCTAGCTAAACTTTTCAATTTAACTATGCCTAAGTGAGCACTGTGTAGATCTTTCAAGATTTGTCTCCGCAAGGCCGTCGGCACCAGGACTCTATACCCCCAAAATAAGGTTTCGTTTTCGACAGAGATTTCAGCACGACGTGTGAAGTACGGTAACAGATCGGGAATTTCGCATTTGTCAGGCCAACCATGGTTCACATAACGATAAACTTTTGAAAGGATTTTATCACGTTTACTTTCAAGAACGAGTGTCTCGTTTAAAACTGGAAGATTAGAAATAGTTTCTAAAGCAAGAATATTGTACTGCTCTTCTGCTTTCTCGAATTCCTCGGTATTTGGGAGGGGAAGGCGCGATAAAGCGTCTGCCGTCAAATTAAGTTTACCGGGAATGTGTTGGAATTCGTAATCGTAAGCATTAAGCATCACTGCCCAACGCTGAACCCTGGCGGCTGCCATCTGCGGTATTCCTTTTTTAGGGCCAAAAATCCAAACTAAAGCCTTCTGATCAGACTGCAGTATGAATCGCTGACCATAAACGTATTCATGAAACCGTTTCACTCCCCAAGCCACGCTGAGCGCTTCCCGGTCAAAATGCGAGTAGCCTCTTTCCGCTTGAGTGAGTTTACGTGAAGCGAAAGCTATCGGCCGTGATTCACCGTTTTTCATGACATGCATCAGGCACGAGCCTATTCCGTAGGGTGAGCCGTCACAAACGAGTTTGAGCTTTAATTTCGGATCGTAATGAACCAGAACTTTTGATTTAAGAAATAATTCTTTTACTTTACTCACGGCTCGGTCGCATTCTGCCCCCCAAACCCACTTCACACTTGGGCTTAACAAACGTGTTACTGGTGACAGAATATGAGCGAGATTCGGTAGATATTTTGAGTAATGGTTTACAAAACCCAGAAAGCTCTGTAGCTCTTGAATACATGTTGGGTTAGGAGCGTTTGTGACTGCTTCGATAACCTCAGGGAGTGTATGCAAGCCTTCTGCATTTATCATGTGGCCTAAATATTTTAATTCGGGCCGCGACAGTTTGCACTTCTCGATCCTAAGTTTGGCTCCTGCATCTTGTAAAGCATTTAACAGTTTATGTAACGATTCGTCATGCTCACCCCCCTTCCCGCTCACCAGGATGTCATCATAAAACGGGAGACATTTGGGGATTTTACTGGTGACTTGAGTCATTACCCTCTGGAAAATTCCAGGACTGGACGCCAGGCCCAGGGGTACGCGAAGCCATCTAAACAAACCCAGGGGTGTATTTATTGTCAAAGCTTCTTGTGACTCTTTGTCGAGTTCAATTTGCAGAAATGCATCCTTAAGATCGATAAGGGAAAAAGTGTCACTGCCTGCTAATTCACTGAATAATTCTGCGGCCGTGGGAACTGGATAGTGGTCGACTTCGAGTTGAGGGTTCACGGTGGTTTTATAATCACCAATCACTCGGATTTGACCATCCGCTTTGTGAACTATGACGATCGGCGTAGACCACTGAGAAGTTTCCACAGGCTCTAGAATTCCAAGGCCAACCAATCTACGAATTTCTTGGTTAACCTTTTCTTTAAGTGCTAACGGAACCGGTCTTACACGACTGTACACAGGCTTGGCATCAGGTTTTAAATGAATTTTGGCTTTAAAATTCTTAAACTTACCCATGCCTTCAGAAAATAGCTCCGGGAAACCCTTCACTATTTCGGAAGTGTCAACTGGCGTAATGCTAGTTTTAATTTTCTTAACACTTTTCTTAGGTTTCACTTTCGTTTGTAGGTCGTAAAAAGGATGGAAATTAACTCGAAAAATAGAAAGCCAATCCTTTCCCATTAATGCAGGTTTATATAATTTTGAAACTAAAGCATCCAAATGTTCGATTTGACCTTGAACTTCAACCTTCAGACTTACAGTGTAAATCGTGTTCTCAATTCCGTCAGTGTATGAGTGTATCGAGTACGGACTGAGTTTTAAAGGACAGTCCGCAAAATATTTTTGATGCCACTCAATAGGGATAATGGATGCATCTGCCCCGGAATCAAGTTCCATTTCTAGCTTGACACCATTTAGGCAGACTGGCATTTTCCATTTATGGATTTTCATAGAATTAACTACTACTATTATTTTGTTGGTTTGTAGGGGAATTGAAATCTGGTCCGCAGCCTGACTCAGTCCAAGAGTATTATTTTTCAGTACAAGATAGTCGTTGTCTGAATCGCTATCAGACCCGGAACCAGACTCTGAATTTTCGGCTTCAACATCCTGGCCTTCTTCACTATCACTTTCGCTATCGCGTTCGAGTTTGTTGACGCGTTTTTTGTAGCTATACTTTTGTTTTGTGTTCGGCCTAGCCTTAAAATTTGTGCTAGAACTTGCTTTAGGGTGGTCGAGTGATTTTAAAGTTCTATTCGAATGACTAGCTCTTCGGCACACGGCTTTTAAATGGCCGACAGTGTGGCAACGGCCACATGTATAGTCTCGATATTTACAACGTGTTTTCACGTGGCCATTTTTGCCGCAACAATAGCAAATGAAATCCTTAGTGGATTTAGGCCTACTTGATGTTTTGCCCGATTTTTTAGCTACGTAGTTAACAGCTCTAGAATGGCTTCTCAAAACGCTTTGGTCTGTTTCAGCAGATTCTAAGGATAAAGCTAAGGATGTTGTAGCCTTTAAATCCAGAGTCTGCTTCAACAACTCGCGTTGAATGACTTCTGATTGGATCCCCCCAATTAGGCGATCCCTAATCATTTCGCTGTTAATGTCTTTAATTTTTGCGAAGTCACAATACTTCGTCATTAGCTTTAAGGCAGCTAAATATTCCCCGATACTCTCATCTGATTTTTGCGATCTTCTAAAGAATTTAACACGCTCAGATACCACTGAGGGCACTGGCTCAATGTCGTCTAAAACTTTTTTAACGAGCTCATCAAATGTTAATGAGTCGGGCAAATCAGGTGAGAGGATATTAAGAATTCTATCAAACATTTTCTGGCCCACAGATGCCATTAGAAAATTAACTTGCTTGGTTTCTGGTATTTCTTTAGCTAAAAAAAAGTAACGAATTCGGCTGGAGTATTTCTCCCATGTGTCAGACTCGCAATCGAATTCCGAAAATAAACCAGCGGTTTTAGACGAACCCATGTTGACGTCGTCTTCACTATCACTAGATTCTAAATTTAGATTTAAATTAGAACTAGCTTCATTAACGCTTGCGTTCACTACTGAATTATTTTCAGTTTCACTATCACTGCTAACTTTAGCAGTTACAGGTGGTTTGCTACCGACACCTGTCTTTGGCATAAGCCTACAAAATTAAATTTAATTAAATTTAATTACAATCCTGTTTAACATGCAAGGATTAAACTGGAGCACTCAAGACTACCGGTCACTTATTTAAACACAGAAATAAATCAAGCTTGACTGTAGCCTACCTAGTTGTATAAATTAACTGCCTACAAGTTAAATTTAAAGGGACTAGGCTTTGAAAAAATGTTTTACGTTCACCATTTGCAACGTTTTACAAAACAACACTTCTGGCCTAAGCCTCAGCACAGACCAGATTTCACTAAGTTAGAGCATAAACCTACGGTGTTAAATTTTTCACCGGCACACACTAGCCCGAATATGGGCAATGGCACAATCGAATTTACAAGGGTTAATTTAGCAGCGCATTTTTCGAACCTTCAGGTTTATAGTACTGCCTGTGTGGACACGCCAGTGCGTCGCTCTAGAACACTGCCAAGGTAAAATTAACCATAATAAATCCAATTGCCCACTTCGGTTCTAGTTGTTAAGGTACTAAATTTAACTATTATCATTTCGTACCACACAGCACTACCACGTCAAAATAACACTGTTTGAAAAAGTTTAAACTCTGATAGGAATTCAGAGCACTAATTTTCATTGCCAAAATGAAAAAAATTTGCAACTTACCACAAATATGGAGCAAAGATGTGGTTGAAGACCTATCAGTTAAGCTTAAGTTTTTAAAGATTACCAAAGGTACCGGACTCGTCGCCAACTGTGATGTCCTAGGCGGGGACACACCTTAGCCCAGCGTGGGCACCAATGGTAATAAACACACGGACTACCAGAGTGTAGGCTACAGCTGATAAGACAGCGAACTTCCTGTTTACTTCTCTTTAAATACAATTATAACAGGAAGTCATGTGATGCAACTTAATACAATATATAATTATAGAAGAGCCTATTAGTAGTTAAAGGGGTATCTTGGTAGGGTTAACATATTGACATGAAATTGATGGCTGCCATTGTGGAGCACACAAGTGACGACTCCACAACTACTAACTCAGAAGACGGTGTTTTTAGTGGCACTGGCGTCGGCAGCACGCCAAAGCGAGTTGGCAGCTTTCGCTAGAGACAATGGTTTCCTTCGTTTTGCCAGAGACTGGTCCTCAGTCTCCCTGGTCTTCCCGGCTTGTTACCAGGCCGGGTCAAAACAAAACCGGCAGACGACAGTGCGGAAGGCCAACCAGTGACAGACGAACGCAGTTGGAAAGCGATATTGGCAGTGCGCTCTAGCAAATTGCGGACACGAGAGGGAAACGCACATCAGTGGAAAGCCATATTGCATAGTTTCGGCAGGCAGAAAGACCATAACGCCGAAAACCAGGGAATGAGAGAAAGAGGAGACTCGAACATCAAGACAACACACTGAGGTGAGTTGACTGATTAAGGTTGTTGGACTTAGTGGAGAAATTTTTATTTTGTACTTAACCTTTTTTGTTAGTTGCCCGCTGCCTTTACGACAAAGTCGGCATGTAGACTGGAGGTAAGTATTTTGCAGATAGTAAGAAATTAAAATTTTAACTTGTTAAAATTACTTTTTACTATCATAAAAATACTTACCTCCAGTAGAACCCGCCCTGCCTCCCCGCTAACGAACAAGAAAGGTTCAAAAAGCGAATGGGGTTTTCCCCAAGAGGCAGGCGGTTGTAGCGCCAGCGCTGCTAGCGCGCCTAGCGGGAAAAGAGGGCAAACTGACGTTGAAATTCATAAATTCAAGATTTATAGGTGGTTGAGCATGGGAAAAGCAAAATTAAACGAATTTAGCATGTAAACTGGAGGTAAGTATTTTTATGATAGTAAAAACTAATTTTAACAAGTTAAAATTTTCATTTTTAATTCTGAAATGTTGTGTTTTAATGTGTGGAAATTGTGTGTTGGCATAAGTAGATTGTCGGAAATATGCCGCCACGGGGAACGAGGGGATTATGATAATTTCCTAGACATTGTCTTAAAACGTAGGTGTTTACAGCCGGTCCGCATTGAGAGATAAGTGTGTAGGAATTATTATCCCTGAACAAGTCTGACCGCAGGGTCGCTTACGCGCGAACATTAACTTTTGAATAAATTATCAGAGGTGGTGGATCGTACAATTCCTGTACCATAGCGAGGACTGCAGTTCAGTAAAGGAAGGGAAAGAAGGACTTGCACAGCTACGGATCTGCGTGGACTGTTTACTTCCTCGGTTTATTCAGTGAAAAATGGTAAATATGGAAATGCACTATGCCACACATTGTGTTTTAAGTTGAATACGGAATGGACAGGATTGGGAATAGTAATTGGATATAGTAGAGTTATTGCACAGTCAGGGTTTGAGGGAGTTAAATATGGAGCAAGATTGGCTTTCACACTCTGCTTCACTAGTACTATGAAATGGATTGAAATGACTTACAGTTCGGTAGCCTCATGCTGGGAGTCGGGGTTTCGAGCGTGGAGAATCCAGTTTACTGCTCGGGACTGCTATACCCTCGGAAACTTGGAAAACAGCCAGCGAAAGCCTTCTATGCTTCACTGAATTCCTCCCATCAAATCTTATCGTGGAAATATAAAACATGCACAACAAGAACGGGTTGTGTGGAGCTTTTGTCCATTGGCGCAAGGAAAAAAAAGAACAGAGGAAAAAGAAAGGGATTAGGAAAAAATGGATACCCAGTGACAACAACAACAATACAAAACAATGATAACTGGGTGTAATTGTACACACGTTAGCATTGTAGTATGACAATGGGAAAGAAAGGAAGGAGAAGGGTGTTGCCAGAGGCTTACACTGTGTGAAGGTTGATTAACCGGGAGCGTGAGTAATGCCATATATATATGCACACGTACGTGTTCGGGCAAAGGCGAGCACCTGCTTATTTCCACTATATATATATATATATATATATGATCAAAGTGCTAGTGTGTTTCTATATTTTGCACCGTTTGTGTACTAATACTGTATTATTTTATTCAGATTGTAGACTTGTTAATAGTGAACAATGATGGCAATTCTTCAAACAACAATGGGAAAAATGATGGGCTATCTGAAACACTATTGGGTTCTGAGTTGACCCAACCTCCCACATTCCAAAGAGTGTACGATAGTAAGCACACCGTTCCTCCGTCTGAGGTGAGTTGAACAGTAAATCAATTTTATCGGAACAAGTATTTATAAATTGCACGAGCTTTCAACAACTATAATTTAAAGCAGCAGAAGAGCTGCTACTAAGTTGATCAATCAATGGGTTTTGACCTTTTTCTCGCTGGACCCATTAATTTAATGGGAAGGCACGCCAGACATGTCGGACCTGTAGAATTTACTGGTGAATTTACGTTGAGCTATACGCCACTCCGCGTTGTACATTTGTTGCTCCTGCAACCTTCATTCACTAATGACATGTTTGCTTAAGTTTCCTTCTATTTTCACTTTTATCCACAAATACACAAATACTTACCTTTAGTTATTGGCTTAAATCGTTTATTTAATGCTTTATACCCAAACCTAAAGTTTTAATGCTTCTGTAGCTCCCCAGCAGATAGCGTCTCTGCTCACATCCTAGCAGCATTTGAATTTTCACAATTTCCCACACTTGTTTGGGCACAGACCAAGATCAGGTCACCGAATCGGGCCATGAAGGTCTTTCAAAGGCAATTCCAAGCGATGTCGCTAAACGGCGTCGCTTTGAGGAAATAAAGTGGTTAAAGATTTTTTCGATGGGCTTAAAATGGGCGCGGGGACGAGGGCTAGCCTGACACTGAGTTTCGTGATGTTTAAGAGGTTGCCAAGGCTGCCTAAATTTAAAAACTGGAAAAAAAGACTTGTACGTGAAGCTGCCAAAGTCGTCAGTCGCCTATCTTAAAGCACAGTGGAACAAAAGCAGAAATAGACTAGCTCTGCTAATTGACTTTCTCACCATACTTTTCTTTCAGATTCCCTGGTTCATCTGATCTCTCTGACTAGACAGTAGTGATTCCGATGGAAATTAGACTGTTTATATATTAATAAAAACAAGTTTATATAATATAATAAATATAAAAATATATAATAAATATTTTGTATTTAGTAATTTTGTACAGGTTGTTCAAAAATTGTACTCTTTGTGTGTCGTGGAACCTCAAGGTTAATCTGTTGGAGATTTCGATAGGATCCCTGGCTTTGTATTCTTGGACTGTCATTCACTTCCTGGGTCGCAAAGTTGAGTGGAGGGGTGAACTAAATCCCCTTTTTGGGGCTTTGATCGCACAATGCCCCATTTTTCACCCTTTCCCCCCATTTCCTGGGGTTAGGTGCTGGAATTTGCCAGGTCAGCCTTAAATTTTTTTAAATAGGGGGCATTCTTTGGAATCTAGTGAGGCAGATCGGCGGTAGGAGTTTTAACATGCGTGCGATGAGGCAAGTCACATATAACAATAAAGTCTGTAAAATTCTCGGAATTCATGTGAGCGTATATTACTGAAGTTAGTATTTTAGGATAGTAAGATTAATTATAAACAGTGCTAAAATTGCTCATTTTGTCTAATTTTTGCCCTAAATAAATAAAAAACCTTATTCTACTTGAATCTTATGTAGATTTATTTAGCTAATAACCCGCTAGGAGCACTGCGCTCGTTAATAATGCTCATTAATAATACGAGCATAGGCTTGATTTGGTCGTATCGCTTTGGACTCTGATGTGGTAATACGTACTGCCCCTTGTGCTCAGTTTCCAGGCTTGTCAGCCTTTCAGCGTAGTAACTACGATAGAAAAATCTGCCCAACTTCACGATATTCTGGCTTAAGGAGCCTTTCAACACTGTACCTGCAAGAAGACTGGTAAAGACCTTCACCTTGCCAGTAGAAAATGCAGGAAGTGTAACTTTGTTGAAGAAAAATGTGAAATTTGTTAACTCCATGATGATGACACCATTGCAAACATTGAATTAACCTGGAAACAATCCGGCTAACGAAAGACTCAGCGTGCACCTAAATTTTCCCACGATTCTTCAACTCCGGTTGCTGATATCACTCAAAAATCATCCCTTGATGCACGTTTACTTGAAATCGGTGTAGATTGAACCTTTCCCGAGGTTTTTGTAACGGAGGAAACAATCGCTAAAGCTTCTCTTCCCTATTGTCTTAGCAGACGACACTAATCTTATAGCTGACAAGACGAACATTGCTCTGTCGGCATGCGGGTCATCACTTTTCGGAGAATCATCCAGTGTCCTAGCAACATAAAACTCAATTGTTTCTAAGGTGCGAAAATCTTCTAACATCGATGTAACATTACTAACATGAAAAAGTAATTCTCAACAACAATTCGAAGCGTTTGAGAAGACATTTTTCCTTCTATGTGCCGTTCTGAAATTTGTATTGCCTGTTAATTTTAGCATTCCTGTCCGGAATGCTGTTTTTTCTTAGACGTTTTTAGATGCAACAGATCTGTCCAAGTGTGTAACCCAAGTACGCATACACGAGCACATAAAGGAAACAAGTCGTGGCTGGAAGCCATCATTTTTACTCTAGCACTCTGTGTGGACACGCTCTCGTCTTTCCCGATCGTTTTTCATTTTCATCGATTCAACAGCAGCTTGAATCTTCGTCCAATGGCAAGACCTAAAGGGACTCCGAGGGACCATTTGTCCAGGAAGACCTCTCCTTCTCCGGCAAGCCCTCCACCACCAGACACCGATGTTGTTGGCCCGTCGCCCGCTCCTTCTGCATCATCATCGGCCTCGTCTCTTTCGGATGCACCGCCTTTGCCTTGGCCGCAGCCCGATCCACCAATTGCAGCCGCCGACTTCCAATTCATTGCGGTCAACCTTTGAAACAGTCTTTTGCTCGTCAAAAATCAATGGCTCTGTGCAAATACACATCCAAGGTTTCAAAGATAAGCCTCCCAGTCGAGCAATTTTTCGGCCTTTCAGCTGTAGCGGCCGAAGCTACAACTGTCAAGGTGCTTGTAGCCACGCCGACATCAAGATGGTTTTGATCCTTAAATTACTGGTCTAGGTGGCGGTTTTTACTTTCCAGGAAACAGCACACTTGAACTTCAACTACCTGGCCCAGTATGGGTAACAGAGTCATTTGTCCTAATCGTAGGCTAGAGGAATTTTAAGGAGGGGTATTCGCTGCCACCAGGTGGGTGTTTTAATTGCAGCCCTGAGGTTAAATAATAAATGGTTTTCTTAGTTAACTTAACTCCAGCAATTAATCGCACTAGCAAACAACTGACGTTTCACAAACTCTTGGTTTATTTAAGACAGTTAAATATAAAAACAAGTATTTACAATTAATCAAACTAGCGTCACAAGAAAGCTTTAAATAAAAGCAATAGGAATTTTACAGTTAAAATTCTACAAGAATTTACATTAAATTCGGTTCAAACCTTACATCATGATGCAAAGAGTAATGACAATTTCGAAAAGAAAGTGCTTTTGGGAATTCGTAAGAACCCTCTATTTAGTGCAAACCGCGGGAATTACACAAAATAGTCCAAGACTATATTTCCTAAGTCTGACTTACGATCAAACCTACCTGTTTAAGATTTTGTTTCAATTGCGTTACAAAAGATCAAATCTACCGATAAACACTTACACGAGTTTGGGACAACTGGCCATCGAAGTCTCTGCTTCTGCAAACCTAATTGATTTAAGTGATCCTGCTATGCTTAGATTAAATTAATAATAATAAACACGGTGAAAAAAAGCTGGTTTTTAGGAAGGGGCCGTGAACCCTGACAATATGGGGGTGGGGGACCAGAAATGCCGATGACGTCACCTCCCATAATTTCTCAAAGCTTAGGTTAGTTTTAACTCGGAACTAAAATTTCGAATGGGGTTTTCAAAAAATAAACTTTCTAAACTAACACTAGTCTAATATGAACCACTACCTTTGCCCGGCATGGCAACATTCGGACGGGACATCTCCTTTACCGACTGGCGTACCTATCTCTGGCTTTGAGATCTGTTGAGCGTGTGCTGAGGTGTGAGGGGAGCTTGCTTTTTATGCAAGCAGGTCGGATTCTCGCAACCAAAGCGTGGACGGGTAGGAGAGCTACGGGGATCTGATTGGTGGAGGGCTTGGAGAACAATGGGAAAGTCGGCAGAGCAAAGGGTTTTGGAGCCGAGCCGTTTGGAGTGACTGGGGCATGGGAAAATAGGCCTTTTTGAGTGCAACACAAAGGAACATTCGTATTTGGCCAATGCACTGTTTTAAAATAAAGTCAGTGGATTTAAAAGCTTGTAGGTGTGGCTTTTGCTACGAGTAAACCATTGCTGCTAAATTAAACAAGCATTTTAAAATGGTAAACAACGATGTTGCACATCGCTACTAGTGCGGGGGGGGGGGGGGGGAAGACATGAAGTATTGTTCAAAACTTTGCAGTTTAATAGAAGGAATTGCTCAGATCTATTTGAATTGTTTTTTACAGAAGGAATGCCAGTGTTGTTTACTTTTGGGAATGGTAGCTACAGTCGGAGTGCACGAGATTTTATTTACAACAATGAAAATAAACGTGTCCGGTAAAATTCGTAGCAACTGTTGTTGCCTTAAGCTCCGGTAGTGGTGATGGCAAAAGATTACGTTAAATAATATAAAGGAAAAAGGTTAAATGTACCAGCTAATGCTAAAACGTATTTTAAGAGTTTTAAGTATTATTTGCAGCCGCAGATAATTGGTTTTGAGTGTCGGACATTTCTCAAATACATTCAAAATCATCACCTTAAATAAACTTAAGAAATATCAAACAAAGTGTGTTTGTACATTCAAATGAGGTTAAGTGCCTTCGTAGAGGAAGCCCCTCCTGTCAAACACTAAGCTAATGTGTTTGGCTTTATGCCTGATGCATAATAGAGAAATATAAGTAAAATTTTTACAGGTTGGAAAAATGGCGTCTCGTGAGTTACGGCTCGGTTTCGTGCGTTTTTCAAAAGGCTGTAGTTTAATTTCTGGATGGAATTTTCAGTACCTGTTTCCGGGGGAATGCAGATAAAGTTCGTGGCTATTAAAAGCTTCAAAGTTGAGACGGATTGGTCTATTTTTTTGTGGAGTTACAGGTGGTTGAAGTTTGGTGTTTTCATGGCCGACGCTCAACTCCGCCTTCCTGCTCCGGTCTCAGCCATCGCCCGCTTGCCACTCCGACACCGACAGCGACCTGGACACGCCATCCGCACGCATCACAACTATTCATTCATCTGAACACTCCTTAGATGAATGAATAGTTGTAATGAGTGCGGATGCCGTGTCCAGGTCGCTGTTGGTGTCAGGAGTGGCAAGCGGGCGATGGCCGATACCGGAGCAGGAAGGCGGAGTTGAGCGTCGGCAAAAGATAGGATTCGAAGCTGAAGAAGCTTAATGTTTGTTGGAGGAGCAGCGACGTCGTTTCGATGAGACCAGGACCATTTTGACGAATTCTCGGAAGACTATCAAACATCCACCATTCCGCTTTTGGAACTCCTAAAGACCGTCGAAGATGTTGTCTCATACTGGTTTTTTTTTTTTACAAACCTTCTTATTCTGACTCTGAACCAGTCAAGAACAGAGGGCTTCCCACTGGTTTCGGCTTCGGCCTTAGGGCTTCCAAGGGCTTCCAACCTTAAACTTCGTGCCAATCACCAACTCTGACAACACTCCTTCGCAATGGTGGATTACTCCTAGGAAAAGGCGAACGTTTGGAGCTCGATAAGGACCCTCCCCATCCCCGGCCCGGCCGTGAAAGATGGTTCTTTCAGCCTTTGGTTGAGGGTGCAGCAAATCCCCGCCATTTTGAAACGTACCCTCAGAGTTTCTTACTGCCGAGGCAGAAATGGACTTTTGGGGCAGCACTGCACATTTCCAAGAAAGTCGCGGTACCCTCAGCCGTGTTAAAGGACAACGATATCATCCTTCGTCTTGGCCTTCGTGCCGCATTGCAAGCCGCCGTCCTCAACACCGCCATTAATGCACTTGGTGAAAAACTTTGAACGGAATCAAGTCGATGGGAGGCAAAATATCTCTACTTCCTCATTGACCAGCTCTTCAAAAAAGAATTTTTTTATTTATCACTCGATCAACTGGCTAACTAAATCTCTTTTCAACTCGTCTTTCCTCCTTCGAGAAGTTGCCTTGAATTCAACACATAACCTTAACGATTCCACAAGACATGAACTACGGAACCAGCCCATCCAAAACGCAGACACTCTTTCGGGGACTCATTCCAAACATCGAATCCCATTTGACGTCTCCAGAAAGCCGAAAGAAACCGAACCAAAACACCAGTCGAAGCACAAATACCAGAACTCTTAAGCCTTTCTCTCACCCTAATGGTAACAACTGGCCACAACGTAATAATCGTACTAACTCCAATCGCCAAGATGACACAAGTTCAAATTGGAGTCATCAGAACACAAACTAGTACTTCAAACCGTGGCAGAAGACGATCAAACAACCGCAGCTCAACCCCCGATTGCCGCAGCCGCTATTCATGCCTTGGTAACCAACGAAAACCTCGCAGCAACCAATGACTCACTCCGGCGTTTTGACCTCCCTGTTTTGGGAACTCGTTCTCTCAATCATCAGCCACATCTTTCGTCTTACCCTTTCGGCCAAACCCACACTAACCTCACCGACTCCATGGAAATATGCCTCACCAGACTCACCCATTCTTTCGTCTGAATTTCAGGATCTCCTCACCAAAAGTGCCATCATCGAAAGCCTAAACACCAAACCCCCTCCGGCCAGGGTTCTGCAGTTCAATCTAATTTCTCCGTCCTAAAGTCAGGCGGTGAAAGACTCCTTTTCAACCTAAAACCCTAAAACAGGATAACGGAAACTATCTACACCATTCGGCAATCACACAGGCCTGACGACTGGGCAATCTTCATGTGCCAGTGCACGCATCAATTAATCATCTTTTTATAGCTGACGAATATATACATTTCCTGTTTTCTTATTAGCAGTTTTCCCCTTTTGAGCTCTATTTATCCCTAGGTTGAAAGTTGTCTTCCCAGCCGTGCTCATGACCTTCCTTCTGCGCATGACCGGAACTGGGTTCCTCTATAAACGACGGACGTAGCGGAACAGAACCTTTCTTTCTTCCTAGCACGTTCACAGCTTTTGTGGAGCACAGGTGGTACACGGACGTTTGCCTATCAGGCAATTTGGCCGTCCTGTGGTACACACACTCATGAATAGTAACCCTTAGACAAGCAGAGATGCCCATGACACTGTACGAATTATGGGGTTCGAAGTGGTCAGTAAGGAAAGTACAAGGTATATGTACCACGGCTGTACCACATTGAGTTTTGACGTGCACTTAGTTTAGCAGCTGTGCGTAGAGAAATATGTTTGTACCACCGGTGGCCTACTATTGCCAAGAAGCCAATTTCCAAATTTTGATTACTTGCAAATTGTATTGCAAGTAAACACTTATGGAAATACACGTACCACCGGTGGGCTACTATTGTCAAAAAAAGTTAATTTGTAAATTTTAATTGCCTTTTTACTGACAGTTTTTATAAAAAAAAAAAACTCATTGAACATAGAATTTTGTTCTATGTTTGAGGAATTGTTTCTTTTCAAAACGTAAGCTTGGTTTTCCTTCACAGTTTTGGCAATATGTTACGACACATTTACATTTATTTCTTGCAAATATGGATTCATGTGCTTTAGTACGTTTGTCATAACCACCAACACACCGTTTTCGAACTTTACGGGCTTGTCCTTCAAGTTTGGCAAGGAAGTGCATTTTCTGGCCTGTGGGCGACTGCGAACAAAACAAATGCAACATTGGCAACAGCCATATGCAATTCGCAGAGCATTGTGGGATGTTTTATGGGTTGCTACATGGTAGCGTGGCCACTAGTGGTACACTAATGTTGCAAACTAAGTAAGTCAACTGATCTAGCAATTTATAATTTTCGAAATATTATTTTTCAGAATTTTATATTCATCAAAACCGAAATAAAAAAATGTGAGGAGTAATTGCTCAGCAGTGAAAACCTAAAATTGTACAGGATGCAGTGAACGTGCTAGGGCAGCTGCCATGTGTGGTTATTGTGAGCTCTACGTCTACGCTCCGGACCTCACGGTCCGCCTCGTGCACCGCTTCGCCATGGATTCTGCGGTTCTTTTGCCTGTGGCCGATTCCTCTTGTAATTCGGGCCCGCCTTCGATTCCGGATCTTCAGTCAGCCTCTTCTTCCGATACCACATTGACCCTGCCTTCTGGTTCCGGACCGGTAGCTGTACCGCCTCCGGACTGGACAATACGTCTGGCACAAGCTGCTCCACCATGACGGTCGGGCGGGCTCTGTAAGGTCGGCTAGGGTTGCAGTGCTGCTCATTCCACGGCCTCCGCCTTCATCCGCGTTCCCGGTCCTGCTGTCTCACTTTCCCAAACAACAGTGACGAGGGGCCTTCCATCTTCATACAGGACACCACCCGGTTGGTCCGCGACCATTCTACAGTTCCCTTCTACTGCCTGCCGTAGCATCAGTTCTTCTTGGTTCCTCGTCTGCAGTACAAGAACGAACTGTTCTTTCTGAGCTGTCTTTGCCAGCCTTTACGTTACCAGTGTCTCTCCGTCTTCCGGTACTGTTTCTGACCTTCTCTCGTTACGTTCCAACCCGGTGGATTGCTGCTTTCTTGGACCGCCCAGTCCTCCCAAACCTGTTTTCGTTGGAATTCACTGATACCTCCTTCCGACGTAGCCCCGTCTCTGCCTTGCCTGGAACTGTATTCCCGGTCCGCGAGACCCGGTCCCGGGATTTCTTATCCTTGTAGCCGCGATCACCAATTGGTTTGGTGAAGAAACCCCGTCCCTCGATTCCGGGTGTTACGCCCCACCCCTCTCCTCTTGCCGCAAGTCTGCGCCAACTTCCTCCCCATCCCCAGTTCCGGGCCCTCCTGGCGACCGGATCACATTTCCTGTAGTGCTGTTCTCTTGCCTTCACCTTCGCTTCCGTGAATTTTTCTCCCTGGTCCGAACCGGTCCGTGGGATTTTACTTCAGCATCTTGTACATTATCCCCCGTTTCCTTATGTTCATAATAAACACATGGAAGAACCATAAAAAAAAAAGCGAATCACCAACGTAACCCATCACCAACATAACCCGATGCTCGTTCAGTTTCTACGCTGAAACCGGCAGTCACCCCTGACGTGGTACGCGTCCGCTCTGTCCTTTTCTGATTCTGTAATGCCTTGCCTGGCTTCAATAGCACATGCTCTGAAAGAATTCTTCATTTTTTTCCTTTCGTTAAAACTAGTTTAATTAGGCAGCCTAAAATGTAAACCTCCGTTAAAATGAG
The DNA here is from genome assembly GCA_023313725.1 of Lithobius niger. Lineage (NCBI taxonomy): Eukaryota > Metazoa > Arthropoda > Chilopoda > Lithobiomorpha > Lithobiidae > Lithobius > Lithobius niger. Next base: position 75,656 of record JAHWFP010236801.1, read on the forward strand.
TAACTACTTGTTTTTCGACCCTCCAAATGAGTCCAATTTTTTTTTAAATGTGCTATTGAATTTGCAAATCTGAAAACTAAACAGCTAAAAAACTTTGCAAATTTGCAACTAAAAAGCAACTAAAATAAGCACCTTTAAAAAGTTTTGCAAGTTTTCAAACAAAGGCCAAACTTGTTTGTTCGTTGCTAGTTGTTCGAGCAAATAATTACGGCTAGTTAGTATTGTAACGGCGGATGCTACGACGGGGTAGGTGCTTGTAACATCGCTGCTCGCCTGGTGTAACTTGATCTTCTTACTATTACTTTGGGGTACTTTTTGTTTCAAATAAGCACAACAGCTACAGTCCCGGCGTAGGGAATGGAGCTACACATGTCCTAATATTGTAGGCTAACAGTAATAATAAGCGGTAACGCTGCCACCAAGGTGGGAAAATTAGGCTAGCTAAGCTAAGTTTAAGAGAATTGCCTTAATTTCTTACTTCTAGCGAACAACGAGCGAATAAACTGACGGACGTTTAAGAAAAACTCCTGGTTTTTATTTTAAACAAACATGAATAAAAATATCGCACTACAAATACAATTGGTAACTTTACACCTAGTTTAGGTTATAAAATACAGGGGGAATTTACATTAAATTCGACACTAGAACCAACACGAGGTTCACATAAAACAATTTCAAATAGAAAAAGAGAGTTTGGTTAGGCACAAGGGGATTTCGCAAAAGAGCCCTCTAAATTACAAACAGCCTCGGCTGATATATAATAGTAGACCTGTTTTTACAGTTTTGTTTCAACGTGTATACTGCAAAGCATTAAACCTCCCAGAGTTGCTGTTGATAAGTCAACTCCTTAAATTATAGAGCCGCGGCTACTCATAAAGTGGATCCGAGCGTTTAATCGATGGAAACCCCACGAAGATCAAACCGTCCTTTGTTTACATTAAACTGCGTTTAAAGAAACACGAAAAATAAAGCTGGTTTTTAGTAAGGGACCGTGAACCCTTAAATTATGGCCGCCAACGTCCGAAATGCCGTTTGGCTTGACGCTCCATAAATTTACTTTCTAAAGCTACGAGGTTTAGTTAGTTTAAACTATAAATTTTGAATGTGAGTCCAAAAATTAAACTTTTAAAGCTAAACTAAGTACGATACGAACCACTACCTTTGCCCGGCATGGCAACAATCGGACCGCGGCATCTCCACTCCCGACCGGCGTAGCGACCTCTAACTTTGAGAATCCTTGAGCTGTGCTGTGCTAACTATACTCTACTGCGTCTGGGTTTTTATGCCTTCTGCTTGGCAGGCAGGTAGAGGGTTAGCGCGGACCTGTAGGAGAGCGACGGAGGGGGTGAGTGGGGAAGAGGTGGACGCTTGGAGGAGGAGAGACAGACCAAAATCGGCCGCGCTGTCATTACCGGAAGTCGGCCATGACAGCGCGGACGACCGGGGTAGCTTGAGCGCTCTGACTGGCTGACGGAATTGAAGCAGTGTTTTGGTTGGATGGATTCGAATTGACAAAGGAATTGCCGACTTGGAAACTTAGAGGCCTGGCTTTGAATGTGCAAGTGAGTTTTCAACTCATAACAACGTGATTTTTAGGCCTATTAAAATAAACTACGACGTTAAGCATCGCAACTGTTGAAGGAGGGGGAGGGGACGAAGTGTTTTGTACAGAATAAACATTTGACTTTGGGAAACGGATTGCTATATACAAGGCATGTTTTTAACGAAGGAAAGCTAGTTTGTTTACGTTTTTAGAGGTTCGCTACGGTCGGAGTTTGGATGGAGATGCTATAAAAAATAAACATAAAATCATACACTGGGTCCACGAAAAATATACAAACATAAACATTGGAGCTCCGGTAGGGTTCATGGCAAGAAGTTAAGTTTACCAAAATGCATTAAGTGCACAAATCAAAAGATTAAATATTCCAGCTAGTTTTTAAAGGGCTAAGTGCAGTTTAGGTTAGAATTTAAACTGGTTTGAACATCGGACATTTTTCATAAATAAACAAAGTCGTCACCTGTTACAAATAAAAAATATCGTGTGTTGACAACATCTAAAACACAACTAAGCTGAAAAGTGTTTCGGCTTTATGCCAACAGAAATATACATTATTTACATTTTAATGTGAAATCGCCATACAGACAATTGTTCTTCTGGTGTGGAAGAATACTGCCCTCAGGTTTTTTCTTCGGTGGTGTTGAGGTGTCCTCACCACGAGCGTCTGATACGAGACCGCGTTTACAGTATTGAAACTAGTTAAAACCATAATCAGATAAAACCGGTTAAAACTAAAAACGGTTCGAACCGAACCGAACTTAAAAAAAAAAGCCAAACCGAAAAAAAATAAGTTTGACTCCCTGCTGTCGAGGCTCTGGGGGAGTTGTTCTTGACGTGGTGTCGTCATCTACAAATCTATTCCACAGTGGTAGATCGGAGAACATTTTGATAATGTTGCTATCACAACTGCAGAGCAATTTTGGACTGGGCCAGGGAACAGGAGTAGTCCGTGAGGTTTCCTTGGTATGCCAAAAAGTCCTACCAAATAATACTGGTGTGTGAACTTAACCTGGTAGTTTGTTTTGATGTGTGGCGTAACATTCCAAAACAAACTCAGTAAATACCGGTTACCAGTTTTTTATAAGCTTTAAAAAGAAAAAACCTTGCTTCTGTTGCTTTTTATAGTAAATTTTTTTTAAACTTTGGTTATGTTGTAGTTTTGTTTGAAAAAAAAAAATACAGATTATTTATTAGTAAATGTAATGCTTTTGGTATTTTGATGAAGTGCTCATGAATGGTTTCTGCTAACTAGGAACTGCTGAGCCAACTGGGTAACATTCCTACTGTAGGCACAAAACTTGAAAATCTTGTACTGGACGATTTTGAAGAATTTGATCCACGTGGAGAGACGGCCACTTTCGCAACCAACGGTGTCAACTCTGCTTGCATTAGTGACATACCGCATTGTGAGTACAAAATGATTTTGTTGTAGGTGTTTGTCATGTTTTTTTTCCCTTTGTAGTGTAATTTTCTTTTATTAAGCTGGGCAGGTTTCATTCCCAACTTTACTGATATTTGCATTTTGCAGTATCTGTAGAAATTGGCATTGTGAGTCAAGTCTATAAACATTTTACTAATACACCGAGCTGAATACATATTTTTTTTTTGGCGGATATTGCATGGGACTTTCAGAGGTATTTCGACTGTGTTAATTGGAAAATTATCTTCCCCAAGATAAGTCCAGATTATTATTTTTTAATGTGATGCTAGCTGGTGGCGGCAGAGGTTCCAAATTTAAGGCCCTACAGACACTCGACACTCTTTTAAACAAACTGCATGCTAATTTCCTGTTCTAGTTTCTACTGTTCTAGTTACTGTTTTGGGGGTCAGATTGGCTCAATGGGTAGTGCTACTGCCTCCTAAACCTCAGGTCCCGAGTACAATCCTGACCTCTGCCCATCCCTGTGCTTTTGGAAAAGAAAGGCCCCAGAAATGCATGTGTGCTCAATTGATTGTGGCATGTAATAGATAGTAGACATTCTTAGCAAAATTGTTTCTCTCTGTTAGTCCATGCTGTTAGTGCAAAAACATTTCAGTTTCGGCAACAAGCTGCATATTGTACATGGAAGCTGCCCACATGTTGTAGTTTACAAATCCGCCGGGAGACACTCCGCCGGAAGTGACGACGTATAGCCGTGATGACGTCATCAAAATGGCCACCACGCGATGTACTAAATCTCTACTATCTCCGGAACTAATTGATCAATCCTATCGTGCGACCTACTGTTGGAAAGATAATTTAATTTGCTAAAAGAAATGCCTGAACAATATATGCCATAAATCTGTTAGTTTTGGTTTAATCTGAAGAAAAACATAATATGACTGCTATGCGATATATTATTTCCCAATTATCTCCGGAACTAATCGATCAATCTTTTCGTGCATCATATCGTTGGAAAGGTAATTTAATTTGCTAAAACTAATGCCGAAACAATGTACGCCATAAATCTATTAGTTTCTACGTAATTTGAAGGAAAGCACATTATGATGTCCTCAAAATGGCGACCATGCAATATACTAAATCTCATGTATCTCCTGAACTAATTGATCAATCTTATCTTGCGACCTATCGTTGGAAAGACTATTTAATCTTCTAAAGGAAATGCCTGAACAATGTATCCCGAAAATAATTTAGTTTTTGTTTAATGTTAATGAAAAGATAATGTGCATGTAATTATTGCTATTTTCGAAACGGTAATTATTAAAGCTGTATCGCATTGTTCACAGTGCGTCACTTGAGCAATGACCTTCACAGGCACATGGTAGTGTACAAGAAAGTCATTGTTTAATATGACATCTCGTACCTCTCTTAGTACACTTGCAAGTCTATAGAGGCTACGTTACCCCAGCAGTTTTCATCCATCCCAGAATATCAATTCAGCCTATTCTTGTTGCCTCCTCTTAAACGGCTGTCTGAACTGTCAAGTCATCACCCTGATTCTGATAACCTATACCCCTCAGCCGCCGCCATTAGCCGCCGCGCCGCATTTTTCTGTGTCAGCCGAACGGCCGCCGAATATTTTGCGGCGGCCGCCTGGCCTAGCCGCCGAAAAAAATGCGGCTAGAGCCGAAAATTTTGAAGTTTTAATGCATCAAAATGAAACGAAAGTCATGAAGTTAGTTGTAAAATGTTTCTAACGGTAAGCTGCTCTCGATTGCCTTATTTTTCTTATTTTTAAAAAATATATTCACTTGGCAGCAACTTGCGTGCCCGTATTCGTGTAGTCATTAGCATGCAAGGTTACTTTCGGTTTCGTTTTTAGGGTTCGCGTAATAATAGTCAAAACACATCGTTGTGAAAGCATTACTTAAAAAAAAATAAGTGGTGATGCTGATCTGATTTTTAATTGAGGGTTCTTCGCAAATTTTTCCTTTTTTCATTTGTGATTCATCTGGAAATCCATTAGGACACTGTCCCCTTCCCCCTTCCATTTCGTTATTTTCTTATGTAGTTAGTTATGTCGTCGATATCTTTGCTTCATTTCGATCGATTTAGCCGAAAATTAGCCGTCAGCCAGCCGACTTTATAGTTGGCCGGTGGTGGCCGTAAAATTTGTGGCTAGCCGCATTATAGCCGAAATTTCTGTTAAGCCGGCTGAAAATGGCAAAATAATGCGGCTGAGGGGTATATGATAACCTCATTCTGCAGATTATAATGGCCTGCGATGCTAACCTTGTGTGCGTACCTACTTTGTTTTACGTGCGCTCCGCCGATGACTTCAGAATGCTGTCTGCCCTTCATGGTGTTGCAACCAAGGTTTGAACAAAGTTTTCATTCTAGCCACTACCTGCTAAATCACAGCCACTCATTGAAATTACAGGCATTTCTATGTGCAGCTTTGTGATGGTTGATCGGCTTTAAACTGCTGTCTGTGATGGATTGATCTTCTTAAGAATACTTATGTTTATTGTTCAAGGCACGACGAACCATGGATGAGGAATTCACATCATATATTGGGAGCAAAAGTTATATGCATTTTGTTTGAAGGGAATGGAAGGCTACCCAAGATAACACTTTACCTTCGTGGTCAGCCTTGCTTCTGGTGGATTCTGACCAGTCCATCATTTACTCGGGTGTATCAATGGGTTTTTTTCGACCATTGGTAAGGGTGCATCACATGAACATTTAGTCGTATGAGGAAGACTTGTGGAGGACTCGGTCAAGCCTATCCTACTTTATTCTTTGGTTGCCCTAGGTTGAGACTGGTTGTCACAGACGTACCTTCTGGCGGGTGAAAGATGACACATGCCTGTTCCATAGAATGAGTTTGCCGATGTACTGAAGGCTGTGTTATGTTCTATATTATCAATTGCAGCACAAGTGAATACATTATAGTTAGCAAAACGCAGAATAAAACCAACTTTAATCACACATATAAAGTGGCAATAATTACGTAGATTTGTGTTTCTTCAAATTAAACAAAAAAGACTTACGGCATACAATGTCCTTGCAGTTGTTTTGGCAAATTAAATTATACTAGCTGGTACCTGAGTGAAATACTGTAGTGGGTAGAATGGATTGAAATGGGTGCTGACTGCCTCTCTGTCTCCTTCTTCGAACTCCGGCGTAACATTATGCCGGGGTAGCTGATTCCCGCATGTGTGAACATGAAATGAAAACAGATTGCGAACCCTCCCCTCTTCAAGCCACCATCCCCCCCCTCAATCTCTCCCTTACATTCCCCATTGTGGCGAGATACCCACCTGCAGCCCCCTGGTTCTCTGTCCCCTCCCGCGTCCCCTGCCCTGTTACCCCGTGTATTCTCCCATGGTATGGTTTGAAACCCTACCCCCACCCTCCTCCCGCTTTCTTGGAATCCATGGTGTTTTGTTTTCGTAAGAAAGTAAATAACTTTTTCACTGGAGGGCACCACAGTGTTACTCGACCAACTTTGAAACTTTTCAACTCGGTGTAATAGTCAGCATTATTGAAGCAAGTGTTTGTTTCTCACCCTCTTCTTGATTGTTGAAGCTTCGTTTGTTTAATCATGATCCTTCACCGCTTAGGAGTTCGTCGGGCAGATGACCAGGTGTGGTTAACGCTCGCTAAAACCCTTTGACCCTTTGACCTCACCGCTTAGCAACGCGGCGTATCGTTTAGGCTCGATGGGTCTTTCTTGTTCCCAGCAGCTTGTGCTCGTTGCTTGCTGTGCGGTGATTGGACAATGGTCACTAGAGCAGTGACATTTGCCGCCATATTGGCACCAGTATGGGTTTTGGAGGGCATAACTACAAGGTGCACTACATAAAACTGGAGGGAAAAACAACGGAAGAGCGGATTTCTTAGGCTTAAAATAACGTTGTTTTCTCCAACAAGAAAAATCGTGCATTTTAGGGCTAAGAAATCGCTCTCTTCACGACAACGGCTTCAGTATGACGCCCTTCTGTTTCTCTCTGCAGTGCCCCTTGCAGCTAACCCATGAAGGCCCCAGCATAGAGTTGTACACAATAATACTACGTCGTGTCACTGCCCTATAGGGTAGTTGGGCACTTGTTCTGGTACTAGTTCTAGTACTTACTTGTTCATGATGTTTAGTAGTTAGATGTAAGTAGAGTAGTTGAGCACATGGTATAACAGGCCGGTAAGCTCTAACAAATATCAATATCTCACCGCTCACTAGCGAAATATATACAGGGTGTTCGGAAATTGGTGTCAAATAATTTGAGGGTCGGCTGAGTGATCAAAGATAAGAAGAAAAAGTCCTATAAACATGGGTCCGGAAATGCACCAGTCTTTAGTTACAGCCTCTCTC